>JAVQJD010053954.1:0-11782 GCA_036023655.1 Nannoperca australis
TACCAACTGAGCATCGTTTAAACGCTGCAGCATACCTGAGTGTTGTGGCTGACCGTGTCCATCCCTTTATGACCACAGTGTACCATCTTCTGATGGATACTTCCAGCAGGATAACGCTCCATGTCACGAAGCTCAAATCATCTCAAACTGCTTTCTTGAACATGGCACTGAGTTCACTGTCACTCAAACGGCCTCCACAGTCACCAGATCTCAGTCCAACAGAGTACCTTTGAGGTGGAACAGGAGATTCACATATGCAGCAGCTGCGTGATGCTGTCATGTCAACATGGACCAAAATCTCTGAGGAATGTTTCCAGCACCTTGTTGAATCTATGCCACAGGGAATAATGCAGTTCTGATGGAAGAAGGGGGTCCAACCCAGTACTAGAAAGGTGTACCTAATAATAAAGTGGCTGCTGAGTGTATTTGACTGTGTTAAATGTTTGCTGTTTTCTGAAAGAATGAGATCTGGAGCTCACAGTTATAGTTAGAACTTTTTAATACATTTCCAAATAAACAAATGTTAACAGAGTTGGCTGTTTTTTCTCAGAGTGTTGACCTTCCAGCCCAATGTGCGCATACCAAACGTCCAGGCCCTGGACCCGTCTTATCTGACCGCTACGCTTGCTGACTATGCAGTCCCCTTTCACCCATCCACCCTGGCCACCATCCCCACAGACATGCAGAGTGAGTCACCTGGATAGGATGACTGTAAGCACGATCACTACCACAATGCGGTACTGTTAATAATCAGTTTTCTCTATCTCCTTTTCTATAGGTCTGGATTTGTTTTCCTTAATTCAAGCAGATCCTCAGGTATGTTTGTTCAGTCTAGAACAGGAATCATAGCAGCAACAGAGAATAACCTCCAGTTGTTACATAGAAGCTATAAGTGAGTGTGGGTACTGGTACAACGAGGTCTGCAAATGGAGGTTAAAAGGTGACTATCCATGGAGACACTGACTCACTCAATTATTTCATAATTAAACTAAGCTTTAAAACAAAAAAAGAGGCTTTATTCTGTACAAAACAAAGGGTATGGTTGCACACTATTCCACTGATCTACAGATGGCTGTAAAATGCCAAGATATGCTGCAGTGTGCCAGCAAAGACAGAGAAGAAGAATAGATGTAAATTATAATTGCTGGATTTCAAAATACACAGAGGTATATGAGGTTTCATTCGACAAGTTTGTTAGAGCTCAGGCTGTGTCACTCACAGTGTGTTTTGGTGAGTGACACTGAATGTAAACATGACTTTAGTTTGTTTATAAGAAAAATCCACAAGGCACATTTGTACATTTGTCCTTCCTGCCATCTTACGTATATAAAAGGATTCCTAGGGCAAGCTCAAGTTCTAACAACTGACAGGAATGTAAATTATAAAAATGAGGTTGTTAAAAAGACAAAATTCAGAACTCCTTTAAATCACAACTAGGCTGATACTTCCACTTAGAAAAGATGCGGGGAACAAACAAATAGTCACAGGTCAGGTTCAGTGTGGTTAGTCATGTGGATCCTGACTGCCCATAAGTCTTACACCCAGGTAGATATGGAGTGCGCCTGCTTTATTTTTACCCAATTTAAATGTATTGAATACAAATTATTTCACATGCCTTATCAAATTTGAGTAGGTTTAGTTTTCATAATACTGCATCATACAAAATGTATGAATAACTAAAACTCAAATATTCAAGAGAGATATGTAATCACCTTTTGTTGACCGAAACAGTTTTAAGTGTTAATTAATGTTCGTAAACTGGAGATACACCCTGAAAATGAGCTGAGCAGATATGAGGATTAAATGTATATGACACATTGAAGTAACAGCTGTAGTCATCTTACTATTGCATTTAATTATTCACAAGCTATTTAATCCACATCCACAAGCTTCTTGCTGTACAGATACACCAATCAGTTCATTCATAAGTCTGACATGGGGGGGGTTGAAATGGGGAAATAATTTAGAATCCAATGTACCCACAACTGATCATGTTTAAACATGACGATTGTAGAAACTTAATTGGCTAATCTAGCAGTGCCCACAGAACTGCCATTGGATAGAAGTTGTATTGTAGCATTTCATACATTCTAAAGCGTTGTGACTTTTCAGTGGACTGTAATGATGGTTATTCTGATCAACTTGTTCTTTCCGTTCAGCACTACCGGCCACAGATGTTCCTCGACAACCTGACCAGCAGCATGCAAAGTGCAGCTAGCACCAGCTCAACCCTGGTGTCCTCTTCCAGCAGCCACTATGACACCAACTCCCACCCTGCCAGCTCCATCCACGAGACCCGGGTCATCACAGGAGGAGGGGGGAGCGCTGGGGGAGGGACTGACAGTGGCATATCAGATATCATTTCACTAGACTGAGCCACATCTCACTTTTTAGGCCTGTTTCCCGTGGCCTTTTTAGTCTTGATTACATGTACATGACATGTTGAGTTTTACACAGAAGCACTCAAATTGGTATACATGAGCACTTTGATGGCCTGAACATTTTTACCATATTAAAAACTATATCAAGGGCGCGGGAGAGAGAGAGCAGGAGGAAAGAGAACATACAGTAGTACACTACTGTTCTACATAGAAATGTACATAGAGATTTTGCTCCTGTTTTTTCATTTGCAATTGGGGTTTTCATATCTGCTATGGTAGGGTGATAAATGGTTTGATGGCCAAGGACAACATTGTTTGTCAGTGAATTGTAATTTCTTTTTAAGTTCTCTTGACTTGAACAGAAATGGGGGGAATTTAGCTTTCTTTTAGTCCAGTATTCCCAGGTGTTTTGGCCTTGGTTTAGTCCAATATTCCCTGGTGTTTTAGCCTTGGCTTAGTCCAATATTCCCTGGTGTTTTAGCCTGGGCTTAGTCCAATATTCCCTGGTGTTTTAGCCTTGGATTAGTCCAATATTCCCTGGTGTTTTAGCCTTGGTTTAGTCCAATATTCCCTGAATATAGAGTCTCTAGCTTGCTAGATGTTTTTGTCTTTTCACCAGCCACTCACTGACTTCAGCTCCGTGCAATTGTGTTCAGGGAGTATATATTCAGTGGAATCAGTGGAGCTAGCAATGCTTTCACATTACAGAGTCATTTATCTCAGTGTTCATATCAAAAATATAGCATTTCTTTTTTAATAACCCCTCCACCCTCAGCGCTGCAGAGGTTTTCCTGGTAGACAGATAAATGGCATGTAGAACTTTTTTCCCAGTTGCTCCAGTGTCGGAAATATTTAGAACATTGAATTCTTCATTTATACCAATTTGTTTGCTTGCACATACATGTAAATCTGAATTCAGCCTGGTCTGGTCTGGCCTGGCTGACCTGAACTGTTGGCCTCATTAGCATGGAACAGAGTCAGGATCAATGGACGAAGAGCTTGGACTCACTGTTGCAAATGAACCATGCAAGTCAACGAATGGTCGGAAGTGGGAAGCCACTCTGTGAAAAAGACTTGTGGACTGATAAACATACTGTTGACTTTGGAGATGTCTGACGTCCTCACACACAGAGTGGACGGTGCTGTCCACCGTGTGTGAGGACGTCTGTTTTTACTGTATCTGTGCTGGCTTTCTTAAGCCATGTTTTGCCTTTCATCCACACTAATGGCAACATCAAATGTTTTCATTGGTTCTAACAGCTGTCTGTCAGTACTTTGATGAGGTTTATTACATGGCAGCTTTCATGTCATAACAAAAAATGTTTCATTGTAATTTAGTCAGAGCAATAATAATTTAACTAGTGTTACGTTAAACAAAGTTGTAAATGTAGTTCAGATACTCAGTAAAGGATTCATGCTTGCCGTACCACTCTGCTTCCCAAATCCAGTCCCTTTCATTTGTGTATGGTCAATTTATTGGCTCATATTAATTGTAAACATGATTTTGTTTTGTTAGAGAAATACACTTAAAGGAATAGTTCAAAAGTAAAGTACTCTCATTTGTGAGATGAGAAGATGAATATCGGTCTCATGTTCGAATGTATTTACTAGCGTAGAACGTGAAAGACTTGAAGCAAGGGGAAACGGCTATCCTGTCCAATGTTCCAAAAGCATACTCATTAACATGTTATGTTTGTTTGCTCCTTAGACAGTTTGGGCTTTAAGGAGGAATTATGTTCTGCCCCAGGCTAGTAGAGGGTGGATACCCGACATGAGCCCGAGGCCAGTTTGGACATAAGTTGTGAAATTATGTTTGGGTTCAGTCACGGCCTACTTGACATGGTGCTTCGTGGAAGTGTGACACCACATGAATGCAGCACACGGTAAACATTAATGTAGCCTCTCTAAGAATATCAAAGAAAACATCAGGGACGTTTTTAAAACTCCTGAAAACCATGCTGGGAAATGAGCAGTACAGAGGTATTTGGATTTGCTTCAGCTTACATTAACTGCATCGGTTCGGCCATGAATAACAGAATGCCTGTCAGGTTTGGGTCGGGCTTGGTTACTACGCTCTCAGACTTGAGTCGACTTGGACAGAAATATGCAGCCCGAACACCGAAACATTGATATTCACATTCTCATCTCACTCTATGTAAAGTCAATAAGTGTATTTCCTCAAATGTTGAACTGTTCCTTTGAAACTTTCTCACAGACGTGCATCAGCTTTGCAAGCATGAGGCGGTTCAGTGGATATTGATGTAATGTGAATGAAAGAGTTTATTTGCTTCTGTGTTCATGTAAAACGTCAGTTCATGCTGCAAAAAATGATCTTCCCTTTTAGTTAACATTTAAAAGTCCAATCAGTAACTGAACTGAACTCTGACCTTTGGGTTATTTTTGGATTTTGTTGTATGTTGATGCTGCGTGTTGGTATGCGATGGACACAATCACACGAACATTTCCTCAGTATTAACACCTACACTTAAGCCTGCTTTCTCACATTTGACAGCAAGCAGTAACATAAGGAACAATAAACAGGGCAGCTACTCTATCTACTATCTGGACTGCGTCTCATCGAGATTGCTTGCTGTGTATGTGGACTCCCAGCCATGAGGAGCTCTATCTCAGGGATCTACACATCCACTTTTCTGGGCTTGATGGACTGAGTGAATTAAAATACCGACACATAGGAACAACACTGTCAGCATCAGTTACTGAAATACAGGTGGTGATGTAAAAGTAAGGCCGATGTATAGCTTGCATTAGCAAGTGTATCCGTTTCATTAAACCATTATGTTAATAATGTTTGTCAAATTACTAAAACCTCACTTGGCTCTGGTGGTATCTAGTTACAGGGATGGTTTTGGTTTAAGTGAAAAGGTCACATTCATCTCCCTCCTTTACTGCCCCTCTACTTACAAAGACAACTATTAGTGGGGAGTGTTTGCATAAAGCTCACTGCTCAGTGACATTACTGATTAGACTTTTAACATGCTGGCAGATGTTGGTGATGTGGATTCCAGGTCATGTTTTAATTTTAATTTTGTACTCTTCATACTTTATGGACATAGATAACGTAATCCGGGTCACCTGGATGTTTCTTATTTGACAGACTCTGAGAAAAGTACTAATTTGTTGGCTTCCAATTCACTAGGTTTATTATGGGATGGTTTATTACACAATTGTCTTTGTTTCCTGTTTCTGTAAACTTGCAGCATTTTGACTTGTGGTACCATGTGTGGGTGTTTTTTATTATTAAAATGTTCCTTTTTTATTCAGTTAAAATCAGTTGCTCTCAAACAAACTTCCCAGAACTGCACATAGATTGCTCTAAGGAGCCAACGCAGGAGTTAAAAGGTTCTTCATTAAATCAATATTTTAATTTCTGTGTCATTTAGATAACCCACCCCTCATGGGTTTATTCAGACACATTAACTGGAAACAAACCAAACACTCATGTTAGCCCACCATCATCTGACAGCACATTACATCAACAGCATCGAAACATACATGTAAGCACAAACGCTCCAGGATATAACCCACAATCCACCTATCCAAGCAAGACAGAAAGACTCAAGAGTCTGAGGGTATTATCTATCATATGTTACTTTTCTCTTTCTACCCCATGCTTTAGAGAGACATTCAGCAAATTCAAATTATCAAATAGGACCATTTAAAATGAAATTAATTTGCTCTCCACCCCATTTAGCTCACAGTAGTCTTTAATCTTCAATCACACCTCTGTCTTTTCGTTTCAGTGTGTAGTGGTACATCTTAACTGCACAAAGTGGTCTACCACTATATATATTTTTCACATTTGTACTCTTTCTTAAATAAACAATAAATTCTCAATTTTGGCTTTTGCCAGATGTCTTCTGCCCCTGATAGTGTGCATTCAGCCTGGACTTTAAACTCCTCCAGCTCCAAGACACCTAGAAGAACTTCTTCTTGTACATCAAATATTCCACAAGCTCATTCACTTTCAACAGACCCAATATAATATTTCACTAGTTTTGTTGGTAAGCCCAGCATCCTGTTCCACAGGCTCACCATGCTGATCTTACATCTTACTTCACAGGAGTCCCAACCCATATCCCATTAACTGCCAAAACAGGCGCATATTTATGAAGTCACCATGTGAAAGAGACGCTGTCATCTAGAAGAAGACCTACTTATATTTATCTGTAAATTTGAGTTTTGAGTTCTGAAAACTGCTCCTGGTACAGTCTCCATGTGTTAACACCATTCAGCAGTACATGTCAGCATTGTTTTCTGACAGCAAAATAATATTAGCATGAAAAATAATGTTAAGTTTTTGCCAAATCAAAATAAAAAAAACAGCAAATAATGTTGGTGATAGAATATCACCAAGTTTCCATTAATCTCTATTTGGTAAAGCTTACATTTTAGGAGATCATGATCGACATCTTTTGAAAACCAATAAAACACAAAAATGTGGGCTCATAGCCCCCAAAACTGTAATCATCTCTACTAACTTTAGATTTATCAGTGGTTCTCAAACTTGGTCATATATATCAAATATTTTAGAATGTTGCTATAGCTATACCTTCAGGGTGTTGCTCATGAGTGTACACTTCTGGGCTGACAGGAGAGGTGGAGAGAAGAAGACGCCTGTCCTCTTCCACAGGAGGGCAGTACAACCTCACTTGTGCCAAAACTATAAACTATAACAATTTGTTTAGTTTCAATAAACTAAACATATTGAATTAAATATCAAGCAGTGATAGTTTTGAGTTTTTCCTTCCAGGCAGCCATTGATTTCTAAAAGAGCCAACAGCTCATTTTTGTCCCTGGGTCCCCACACAGTTCAACCTGGCCATGGCAGTAATTACATGTACATGTTGCAAATGCAGCTATTAAAGGGAAATTCAGTTTTGATCTCTATTTTAATTGACATTAGTCTTGATACTTTGTTTCTGGCTGGCAACACATCCTGGAATTGACAGCTGGAACCAAATACATGAACTCATTTCAAATAAAAATGACTTGCTTTCTTAGAGAGTTCTTATCAGTAAGAGGTTCTGATGTAACATGTTGTGACCTTAGATGACCTTAGAACTCACTATGATCTGTTGGCATGTGCAGAATTGAAGTTTTATAGCGAAGAGTCCCCTATACTTATACATAATAAAACATACATCAAATTTAAAACTTTGGACACTAAAGAAGAACCAAACCAAAATTCTGTGAGATTCAACTCAACAATTCTGTTAAAAGACCAACAGAGCCACAACATATGGCATTTAATACCACATTAAAAGGATTTGTGATTTGAACACTAAAACTTTAAATCACTGTGCAGAACATTGTTCATTGGATTTTAGCTGCATTTTTACATCAAGCTCATGATTATCACTCAGTGTCTTGCAGACCCACTGGGACCCCCACCAATCACTCAGTCTGACCACATCCACTGCAAATGTGCATTAACAATGATCAAAGTGAGGAAACATTGTAGACCACAATGTAGAACAAAGTGAAACCAGCAACAAAGCAGGAACACATAAAAACGATACGTGTGTCCTTGAATCTATTGCCCTAGTGCATCTTGGGAGGGTTCCCAACACGGCTACCTGCAATCACATGATCAGAACGCAACTAATTACATGAATGATGATCATAGTTTCTACTCTACTCATTTTGCCTTTATTTGAAAATAAAAGTGCACTTTTTTTCAAGACAACTTCTTACAGAATTAACAAATCAGTCCTCTGGAACTAATGTGATTTTATCAGGCTAAAATTATCCACTTTATTTTCATCCAGCTAATTCGGGCCTTTGAAAGCAGTTTGATGATTGATTTGTTGAACATGGATGAATTTATCTAGTTTAAGTAGAATTTTTTTTGTCATATGCACAACAATGACAGTGGAGCAGTGGAATTGTTACTCTCAGGCTCACTCCAACAATACTGTACAGAAGAAAATCACACAAGAGGAATGAAAAAAAAAAGAATCTAACATAAATAATGCAGAAGTTAAAATATACTATATACAATGCATCTGGAAAGTATTCACTCTTTCCACATTTTGTTATATTACAGCCTTATTCCAAAATGGAGTAAATTCATTTTTGTCATCAAAATTCTACACACAATACCCCATAATGACAATGAGAAAAAACTTCGAGATTTTTGTAAATGTAGTAAAAATTTAAAACAAAGATATCACATATACATATCTAAACTCTCCCTCCATTGACATCCTGGTTCCTCAGCAAGCTTATCAAACCATGGAAGCAAGATTCTCTCCAAATCTTGTTTTATTGCAAATTCAATTGGAAATGTGTAATCTTTTGTACATCTGAGAATTTCCCTACAGAGGAAACTGCAATAAATTGATTTTCTTTCTTTGAGGTCAAATTCCTCTTGAGGCACCAAAAAGGCTTGGGCTGACTTTGTTCACCACCAAAAAGTGAACTCTTTGTTTGCAACAAAATAATCAATAACTTCGAACTTTTGAACTTGCAAACCTGATTCTCAGCTCTACAGCATGTCTTTTCTTGAATTCAGCGAGGCCTCAAATCTGAGAGAAAATGTAACACTGTAATCTCCCCACAACGACCTCCTGTCAACTGTGGGGAAACGCTGTTTAATCTTGGTGAAATGGTCAGGTGCCACTAGGCCAAATTAATCATTGTACACTCAACATGTCAGGCCATATGACAACCAGAGAACGGGAGGAAATATGGGAAAAGCAGACGCAAAATGGGGGGAAAGTCAACATGGGAAATCAGGTTGGGCTATCAGACCGGGCTCAGTGAAGGTTGAGGTTACGTTAAGGTCAGTGCCATCCTCAGGTGTTTGTTTGCTAGCAGCAGACACTACAAAAACAAGACCAATGTTGAGAATCTGCCTTTAATACATGTACATGTAATTACTGTGACAGCCATTTTGAACTGCTTGGGGCAGAAATTTGTTGTGGGTTCCAACTGACACCCCCCACACCCCCACTGTACTTATGTACATTGTGTATGTACCATGTCACCTTCAAATGGACTGCATTTATATAGCGCTTTCATCCAAAGCTCTTGTGTGTAATACTTCCAACTATCTAACCTCAACCAATTGTGTGCTCCTTTTTTGCATTATTTAGAAAATCTGGCATTTCCACAGTTTTATGTGTTAATTGGAAATGCACATACAAATGTAAGAAATCTGGGACTTTTAAAGCTACACGTGTTAGACATTTGTGTTCACTGCATCACTACATTACAACATGACTATTCTCTCGAAGTATCAATGATGTGATATTTGGCCCCATCTGAAGTCTATCCTTCCATACAACACACAAAAATATATAGTTATGTCAACATAAAGTTGAATGGAACATGAACACAGACACACAAACACACATATATCATGTGATTTCATCCCTGTGGACACCTCCACCATAATCTTAAACACTTACTTTAACCTTGACCTGAAGCCGGTTTTAACCATAATCCTTTAGCCAAGTCCAAATCCTAAAACAGCCTCTTAAAGAAGGGGGGATTGACCAACATGCCCTTAATTTGAACAACAACAACAACAACAAAAAGCCTCTTCACAACTATAATAGGTTCTCAAAAAGACAGAAGTAGTACACATATACAGGCCAGAACAATGAGCCTTTATTAAGTGTGGTGTTGTTCTGATTGGCAGTAGATGGCAGACAGAAGCAAGATCCCAATTATTGGTGGAATGAAGCAGCAGCTGCTGCTCTCAGTGAGGTGGCTGGGAGGCTTGTTAGGTGTTGGGCTGCTTGAGGAGCTCGTCCTCTGAAAGCTTTCCTCTCACATCTGTCTGGGAGCCTTGTTACCTTGTCAGCCTCTGTCCTCCACATAGGCCTGCTAAATGAACAATTATGGTTGACCAGTTAGCCAATATAACTCATAGCTTCAACTATGTAGCTTGATGTAGTTGTACCCTGCATATGTGTTTTAATTGAGTTTACACAGGTATGTGTTGACTGGTATTCTGTACTGTGCTGTAATTGCATCACTTACTCAGTTTGTAGACTAGTGTTCATTACAGGAATCAATTCAGACTGTGATTCCAACTGTGAGAATCCAACAGAGGAAATCATACCAAACTATTTGATGCAGTTGTGTTAGCAGCGCAAACAACCAGGGGAAGTCTTTCATACAGGAATAACATAAAGCTAATCAGTTAATTTCACCAGTTTTAGCAGTTTAGATGGTGTATGTTCTCAGCCACTATAGAAAACCACAGACCCAGCAGAGAGACTGTGGACAGGTCGAGAGACAGAGCAGTGATTAGGAGTCTGGATTGTTCTCTGTCTCTTGATGTGTTGTGGTGTAGCAGGCTCTGTCTCCATTTATTTGTCAGGCAAAGCAGACCCACAGCTGTTTTTGTTAGGCTGTCATAAGCATCAGATCCCTGTTGCCTATTTGTGTGTTTGTAGCATATTTGAATATTAAATGTTCCATATTGTCCAGTCCAGTGGACACACTGGCAGGTGTATACAGGACTGAGCTCTTCATTCAGGAGTTGTGTTGTGTAACTATGGAGGTGTTGTGCATATTGATATGTATCCTGTAATGATGTGGTGTCACCAGCCTGAAGCAGACTATGAGGTGACTATTGATTATTAACAATGATTCAAATGACTATATGTCCCATTGTTAATGCCTATCATTTATGCCTTTATACCTTTATCCTATGCTGAAATTCATTAAAAACCGCAGTGACTAGTACAGTGACTTGCATCTGATCAAAGTCAACATGTTGTGTGCAGGTAGACTTTTCTGGACAGCTCCAAGACAAAATGACTCATAAACTGGGAATGGATGAAAGTTGATTTGGTTCTAAGGGATGATGAATGAGCCTATCAGGTTGCCTTTGAAGTGGATCTGTGCTTTTGGCTTTTTGGATCTCTCCAACTAAATTTGATCTCAGACTTATGTTCAACACTCCACCCAGGGCAGCTCACCAACAGATAAAAGAAACCTGATCTGACAAATGGGGCTGGCTGACGCATCTCAAACACATTCTTGAACTGTGGTTTTGCTGAACTGTTGCTGAGCAACTAATCCAGTCAGTGATTTATTAGGAGCTGCTGGTGTCGTATTCATTTAATGTCTCAAAAGTACTTCTTAACTGAACTATGTTGAAAAAGGGATGATAAGAAGGAACTTCTTCATGGTATTTCCCATCAGACAAAGCTATTGGCAAAACACGTCACTCAGCTGGTCACAGTGGTCAGTGTATTATATGTTTGTGATTGTCTGTCACGACTTTCAGACTCTTCTGAACTGACAGTATACACTACCGTTCAAAAGTTTGGGGTCACATTGAAATGTCCTTATTTTTGAAGGAAAAGCACTGTACTTTTCAATGAAGATGACTTTAAACTAGTCTTAACTTTAAAGAAATA
>JAVQJD010053963.1:0-26752 GCA_036023655.1 Nannoperca australis
AAAGAGCAAGTTCCAACAGTTCAACCGTTTGTGTGGATTAAAATATGTAGAAGTAAAAGTCAGAAGAAGAAATAAAGTTTAGATGGAGTCTGTAGCTGGAAGTCAAAGTTCATAGTAGAGCAGGTTGAAGAAGATTCTGCATAGACTTACACTGTAAAATCATTTTGAAAAAGCTTAATATTTTAAAAAGTAGTGAAAGTAGATAATAGCTGAATAACAGCTGAAAAGTGTTTAAAAGATGGACATTTTGATAGTTGAAAGGTTTCTGTAGCTGAACGTATACAGAAGTTGTCAGTGCTGAAAGTTGAAGATTTGAAGATTCCTCCAATGCATTCCTAAGGCAACAAACTAAAAGAAAAGCTTAATAGTTTAAAAAGTAGTTGAAAAGTTAAATAGTTAAACGGTTCTGTTGCTTAAAACATGCAGAAGTGGTGGTTGAAATAGTACCAGCAGTATAGGCTGTTGAGGGAGTTGTAGTAGTAAAGGCTCCCCACAAGTGTGTGTGTGTGTGTGTGTGTGTGTGTGTGTAACAGACAGACAGAGGTTTATGCAGCAAATCAACATCAGCTGTGTGTCTCTGGCTTCAAGGCACATAGTTCAAAAACTGTAGGTCCTGTGGTTTAAATGGTTACGTTTTATGAAAGAGCACATATTTTCCTACATCCTCTGTAAAAATGATGTATGAAGAGTGAAGATTGTGGACAGGGGAGCAATTTTAGCTGAAAACGATTTTACAGCTGCCCCACACTCTAATAATGACATCACGGACTGTAGCTCTGAACATTCCATCACATACACACATTATAAACTCAAAAAGGACAGAATAAATGCATAAAACTTAAACTGTGATAAATCAAAAATTGTAAAATGTTTCAAAAAGCTCAATAACAGTTGAACAGTAGCTGAACATCTTGTGAACAGTTTAAAGTTTAAATGGAGTCTGAAGCTGTAAGTATACAGAAGTTATAAGTGCAGAAAGTTGAAGAAGATTTGAAGGCTGCTCCATTCATTTTAATAGGGATTTGTTTTTAAACCTAAATATTTTAGTATTTTATTTTAATAGTAAAGTATAAAAGGTATAAAAGAGAAAAATACAAGCATAAATGTCCTCTAAGAGCTGAACATTTTGATAGTTGAATGGTTTCTGTAGCACAAAGTATTCGGATGGAGTAGCGAATACGAAAAACGTACGGAAGCAGAATAATATAGAAGAAGAAGAATAAAGAACTGGATAACAATAGTGTGAATGCTGATTAAGCATAAATAGTAATTGAAGCAGTAAAAGCAATAAAAAGACAATGAAGCAAAACAAAAGCTCATACCACCTCCCTCAAAGTGTCAGAGAAGCCAAATCTTTAAACCCATTTGTTTTCTTTGCCTCTTCCTTTTTTACTTTATGTACACTTAATTCTGCTTGGTTTTACATATTGTCTCCTCTGTCTTATATTCTCCGTCTTTTCCGGTTTCTTCTCCTTCTTGTAAAGCACTGTTTAGAAAAGCGCCACAAAAACAATATTGGCTGGCTTTCTTTGCTTGTTGCACAGGGGCATTGCCATGCGGAAACAGGAAAGGTCCTGTCACAAACTGTTGAAATCACAATATTATCTCAATATCTCTATAATTGTGTGCTGTAGCATTAAGATTTCCCTTCATTGCTCAAAACCTAAAAAACAGCGCCAGACCAAAAGTAAACAACTTCTGCACATACTTATGGCCTCATTGTATTTCTTAACCGCCGTCTAAATTTTGACAGATGCTTGAGTTTACCTCTTGTTTGCTACTTGTCCGTTGTTCCGCCTCATATAATGACACAAACTTCTCCAGCTGCCCCCGGACTTGACGGAGCTCTCTGTCCAGAAACTCGGCTTGTCTCTTGGTGTTTTTGGACTCCTCCTTCTCAGCCACCAACTTCTCTTGAGCTTGCTGTAGCTGGCAGGTGAGAGTCTGACACTGCACCTGAAGAGGGGGACATAGAGTTAAGCATAAAGTCATGTCATTGTTCTTTGTAATTAAAACAATTTGAGCCTCTTTTTTTAAAATGACTTCCAACCCTTAAATCGTCATCTGGACAGTTTTGGAGACTCTCCTGCTGTGACAGCCTCCTACATAACTCCCGGTTCTCTCTCTTCACGTCATCCATGTTTTGCACGAGGCTTTGCACCCGTTGCAGCTGTGCAGAGAGCCTTTCCTTATCTTTTTCGCTGCTCTGAAGGTCAATCTGCCAAAAGGTAAAGCACACATTTGCAAGTTCTGATCTGGACCCCATAAATCTCCGCTCGACCTTTCTCATCTTTACCAGGATGACTTGCCATATCACAGTGACAGTGTTATATGTGTTTAAAATGGCCTGCATTATATTACAACTGAATGTCTCATGTCACTCTGCGACATATTTAGTATATTGTCCTTATTGTCAAAGAAATCACATGAAAAATGTATTAGTATTGTGTGTGTATTAGAAACACATTAGTGAGCCACACTGTTGCACTGGGTGTGACGAAATAATATCAACTGAAACCCTAAAACTAAATCCCTTCATGATCTTAATCAGCGAATGCAGCTCGTTCGGGTGAATTGAGACGGGGGATACGCCCCCTCACCCTGTGAGGACACCCAAGTCAGCTGCCAGAAATACTCCCCAGTGCCACAAATGTGTATTAATCCACCACTAAAAATAGTCCCCAACAACTGTAGTATTTTCTGTTTTAGAAAAATACTGAGACTATTTTATAAATTAAACTACAAATTTGTGAGCTTTTAAGTAGGAACCAATGGGCTTGGGGTTAAGTGTTACAGAAAGAATAGGGAAGTTAGAAAGCATTTACATGGGATTTGTTAACAGTAATAAAAATATAAAATACCGGCTTTATCCATTATAGCATTGATTATAGATTTACCTGCAGCAGCTGGATGCTGTCTTTCAGTTTGAACAGTTCCCTTTCTTCTTCTCTTATTTTGGAATTTAGGCTAAAACACACAAAAAAATGCATGTCAGTGTCCAGAAGACATTATGCAACAAGCTCTTAAAGTTGTTGACTACTTTAAAGATGAAAACAAAGTGCAGCCTTGACTCACTTGGCAATCTCCCCAGTTTGAGCTCCAACCCTCCCCATCAGCGCCTCACGCTCATCTTTCAGCTGATTGATCTTCATCACAGCTTGGTCGTATTTCTTCTGAACGTGTGTCTGAAACATTTTAATACATTGTGATATAACATTTTGTCACATCCTTTAACTCAGAGATTATATTATTTTACCTCATTTTTTCTTGATTCCTCGTCTAAAGTCAAGCTTTGACTACTTTGGTTCTTCTCAGCTGCATTATGGTGCTGTATCTCCATCTGCTTTGTCATTTGGGTCAACATCTCCTCCTAGTAGCAACAAAGTTAGGTTTCACACTGACAACTGTAGTAGAGTTCACACGTGGTCTGAAAACAAACCTTTAAGCGGTCCGTTTCGTTCCTCTGTTGCTCTAAGTTGCTTTTTAAAGTTTCATTTTGTTCCTTGACTTGATTCACTTCTTTGACCAGTTGACTAATTTCTTTCTCTTTCTGTTCATTCTGCCCCTGTAGAAGTAAATCATCAAGTTAAATTCCTATTCAACTATGTGATCTATTGTACAAATGTGTTCATTATCTCAAAGACGTCTTTAGATAAGCAGACCTTCAAGTTGGCGGCTTCTTGCCGTTCCATCTGTAGAGTACTTTTTAAGGTTTCATTCTCCGCCCGTATCTGATCAAGTTCTTTCTGCAGTACAGTTTTCTCACGTACGCTCTGTTCGACCTGTTCCTGGGTTCAACAAAAAACATTAAGTCAATATAAAGCTGTATTTACTTTTGCCTTCAGGCCAACATGTGTTTATTAGATATAAACAGTTGTATCTTAAGCACAGATCTTTAAACATGAGTCAATAACCAGAGTGCAAGTTTAAAGATAATGGTTGATTTAATCGTCATTTATTGTCCAATTGTTGAGCTTTAAAAAATAAAGTAACTGGCTTTTGCATTTGATACCTGTGTTGTAATAACCAGGAGGTCGTCGTCCGCACTGCTCTCTATGCTTTGCTCCTCTGGGTGTCTGAAGCAGAAAGGAGTGCTGGCCCCACGCACTTGGCCAGTATTGTCAACGTAGCAGAACTGATAGAACTCTATCTCATCCTTAGGCAGGTAATACTCTGATAGGACAAGATCAAAGACAGATCAAATATATAGTGAATATATAAATAGTGACAACTATTTCCTAAAAGCCCATGTTATGTCTTCAAATGGCAAAAACAAATTCAATTTATAAAGCAGAGAAAAGCAGTAAATCCTCGCAGCTGAGAAGAACAAATCAGAAAATGTATGGAATGATTAATTGATTATCAAAATTGTTGCTGGTTGATTTTTTGGCGATTGACTATTTAATAAATCACTACTTAAAACTGTTTGAACAATTTGCTAATTTGTGGCTAGATCCCAAATGGGTACATGGGCTCACCAGATTAATAAAGGGATTCAAAAAAAGAAACAAATACATTTTTACATAAAATTATGTTTATTTTAAGTCTGACTTTTGCATTTTCTTGTGAAATAATGGATACTTTCCCCTCTTCAGGCCTCTTTTAGGAAACTGAATTGCTCACAGTCCACATTGTAATGTAATAATCTGTAATGAGGCGCCACAAGCAGCTGTCTCCGTTACTACTGGTATATTTATTTAAGATGTTTCAGTCGTTATTATATGGATGTTGTTGAAGTGCTCTTATTATGTACGGATTGAATATCAATACTTTTGCCCTTATCTTCCTTTAGTCTCTTTCTAATATTTTAACAGTGTGATGTCGTAGAGGCTTTTTTAAAATTACAATGTGTGTGTTTTTTCTCGTGGGTTTCATTCACCAGTTGTGTTTTTGGGTCCTCTGAATGGATAATTTACCCAGCATTTATGTATGTTTAGGAAACAACTGTGATGTTTTTTCATATCAGATGAAGCTAGTGTAGACTGTAAATAAATATACCAGCAGTGAGCGACACAGTGTGTTCTTTTGTCCCTTAACTGTCCCAAGTTAAGGTGCAGTCTGTAGGCTTAACCAGTTGACCTTTCCAGTGCAGCTGCCTTCAATAATGCACTAATTAAGATGTATATGCATGGCGAGACATATTTTTCATAGATGACTTGTAGTAGCAGGAAAAGCTCAGGTGTAAGTAATAACATTAACAATAGCTCTGTTCCATTTCAGTGTCCCTGTAAGTCACGAAAGCATACATAAAACAGGGCACTGGTGAAACGGAAACAGCTAAATGAAATTCAGCCATTATGTACACCTATGTCCCATTAATAGGTCTTTATATACAGTAGATGTGGCAGAAAGGGTTAAGTATAGCCAAACAAAAAGTAGACTCTGTGATGAATGAACATCTGGGGTCTAGGTTGCATAGAGGATTTGACTGCACCAGATATGAAGACACTTAGTGTTTGCACCAACAACGCAGGGCCAGAGGATCAGACTTGTCATAACAGCTAAAAAGACTAAAGACTCATTTGTTCCGGGGATACAACAGCACTTAAATGACACATTTTTTCTATAAAGTGTAGCATATTGTAGGATATTATAGTGGAATTGTATTTTAGTTTGAATGTATTGTATTTGCTAATGTACAAGACAATCTGTTTTTAGATTTAATGTTCTTTTCAATTCTGCCATTGGCAGCGATGTACTTACTTATAGCACTGATTCATCGTTTGATGAGACATCTTGTTGTTTTCAATCATGGTTCTATGCACTTTATGTAAAGCTCTTATTTGGAAGTCGCTTTGGATAAAAACGTCAGCTAAATGCCTAAATGTAATGTAATGAAACAGCTCATAAAAAACAGATTAAAGAGTGGCACAAATCCTTCCTAAACTGTTTACACACCAGACAGGAAGTGTACATGACAAACATGACCAAGCATTATCACTCTGGTAAAAAGTGAAACTATTCCTTACCCTTAAAAACAGCTTGTCTTGTCACAGACTGCTGCCCTACCACATCCAGGCATGGCTCCACCCACACAAAGGTGTGATAGTCCTTTGTTGTGCTCCACCCCACCTGCGCAAAACAAACAAAGTTGGAAAAAACTTTTTAACTAGGGAAAAAACTGGAGAGATCCTTCAATCCACCTCACAGAAATACAAAGCACAGTTGTTATTGTTTCCTCACCTTAAATATGCCCACCCAGTCCCTGGGGTTGGGCTGGAAGGAAGCAGTGAGGGTGTAGCAGCAAGTGGCGGGGGTCAAACGCGGGTATGACCGGGGGATGTCGATGAACACCACCTGGGAGAAGGTGCGTGCCGAGGAATCAGTGGCTGCTGCCTCAGTGGAGACCTGCATGCTGAGCTACAGTCTGACAGAAAACATATAAAGACTGATGAGGAAACATGTCATGAGTCTGACTGATGACAGCAGGTGCCACAAGATGGCATGTGTTATTACAGAAAGCAGCGCCGGTGATGTTATCGGCTCCTTCGTCATGTTGTCGTTTTGTCTGCGTGCGCACTTAAAATCTTTGGTTTCACTCGTTTCCAAATTGATTACGCATCAATAATGAACTCAAAAACACTTTCCCGGAGTTGAAAAGGCTCACATTTTATATTAAAACGATCCAATTTCACCAGGAGATGACATTTAACCTCTTATAAAAACTTTTAAGAGCAGTTAGCTTAAAGGAAAACATTCAAATAAAGAAACCGAAAGTCAGCTAGCGAAAGAGACCGCACCCGAAAGTTATATGTTAATTACTTTGATACACAATACGGTTTACTACAAACGGTTCTAACAAACCTAAAGTGTTGAAGAAATACTCGCATAAAAACATTAAACTCACATTAGCTGTCACTTGTCACAGCATCGAGACAAACCGTCAGCTCCGGTACGCAGCTGCTGTGCTGCTTTCACGTGCTCCTCGGACATTTATATTGCCAGGCTCGTAAATACGATGTGACACCTCTGGAAGGTAAAGTAGTGCTTTCCCTTGTACCCGTAGCTTTTTATTTTCTACATTGTCAATAAAAATGTAACGGACTTTTAAGTTACATTGTAACTGAACTAAAAACTAATATTACCATTTCAAGTGCCTTCATCATTTCAACTGTTTATTGTAAAAACAATACTACATTAATACTACAGAGAACAAGGACAAGTCCTGCATTCAAATCTTTACTTCTACTGCTATACTATATTATACCAAAACTACTTCAATATGCAGAATGGCCCATTTCAGAATCATATGTGTTATATTACTTGAAGATCTATTCATGTGTAAATCATTTTAACGTTGCAGCTGGTAAATGATGTGCTGTTTCCGATTGTTAATGAATGCATCAGTTGTTGCGTATTGGGTAGATGATGTGGGGTAGATCCGGGGGCTGCATGATGGGAAATGTAGGCCCATTTTGACAACTCACAACCTCTCTCTCCTACAGTGTAAGATAAAACCACAAGGGGGCGCTAAACTCTTTTCCGTCGTGCAACTGATCCTGATCTGTCCATCCAAACCATCCATCACACAATATATTGGTCAATTCAAATCCCAGTGTTATGTTGGTTGCATTTTTCCTTTTTATTTGTTATTTACAAGCAAACCAAACATGCCTGGGTGCATGATCGGCTCCTTACATATCTGTTAAAGAAGCCATGACACTTCAGGACTGATTTTAGCACTTTTACTTGAAACCAGACAGACAATAAATAATAGATAATAAAAAAAGTTAATGAATATTTAAAAGACAACAACAAGAAAAATAAAAAAACTAAATTTGATTTGTAATACACTTGATCCCGTAAAGTAATCTGAATTTAAAAATATGTTGCTTTAATTGCTGCCAAACGACTTTAAAATTAAGATATAAAAACTGCTTAGTGCTATTTTTATCCTATATGGTTTTACCATGATGGAAGGCAATTTATGGCATGCCTATGCCAAAGTTGCAATTTGGTTAGGCCTGCATTTGTCATATATTTGTCATATAAGTGCACATGTTTCACATCTGTTGGACTGAATTAGTAATTTTCTCCCCTTTGTGATTTAGTGTAGATTTTCACAGATTTATTTATTTTATCAATACCAAGCTTTCTTGATAAAATAATAAAAACTCAAACTTAGTCCACTGATGGTGTTTATCATGCCCACCACTCCTTTCTACTCTACCACATATTTTGCTTATATATAAATAAGACAAAATTAAAAATGTGAAAATGTGAAAATTGCACACCTATGGTTAAACTGAATTCAACTGTCAGATTTAAGCTGCTTTTCCCTTTAAACAATAAAAAAGTTATATCTCCCTTGAAAATAGTAAAATAAGTGATTGTATGATCAATATTGGATCATGCCAAGGTATGACACACTTCCCTCATTGCTTTCTCTAAATGCTTCAATAAAATGACAAACTTTGTATTGGCAATCGAACAACAAATTACACTTGAGGGAACTGGAAGTCCTTCCCAACGCGTGGTGGTGCAAAAACTGCAAGAAAAAATGTCCGCCATGGCATTTGCGTTTGAATATTTATTTACAAGATCTTGACAAAACATTTACAAAAAAGGGTGCCGTGCACTGAATGAAAACGTAAAGTTCGTGTGACAAACAAAATTGCTAACCAATCCATACAAATACACATGCACGGTTGAAAAACTGTATCCTCTCCTGTTTCTAAATCCCTCTCGCCCTTCACCTGTAAGTCCCCTATCTATATTAAGTGACTAATTACTTGCCTATGCCCTCAGGTGCTTAAGTGACGCAACAACAACACATCTTATCACGCATGACAACATATCCAAATTGGCTAAAAAAGTATATATCATTTTCATTTTTTTCAAGGCAGGCGTGACTGGACTTTTGTTTTCAGAGAGAAAAATTATAATTTTCTGTAAGAATGACCTGCTTATAATGCAATATATTATCTGAAAACCAACTAAACTGCAAGGTTAACCTGTGGATCCTGTAGTTAGTAGATGCATCTTTTCTCATCGGTGAGACAACAAGCAATCAGAGTCGAGAACTATCACACCCCTTGTCTGTGATTGGCTAAAGATGTAACCGGGGACGTTCCATCTGAAAGGCACCCCCGGGATGCGCTCGTGTGACTTGAGTTCGTTCATGTTTACATTAGGTTACGTCTCCACTGTACGTCAAGCCAAGACTACAACAAGATCCACCAACAACAACAGCAACTCCACAAAGGGCGGCTCGGTTAGTGTTAATGGTCGGTAACGAGGTGGACACACTTTTCACCTAACGGTAATGTCAGGTTTACGACGTTTTGGTCGTTTAAAAGTTTGTTGAAATCGCTCTCGCCAGGGACAAGTCAGCATTCCGTTACCATAGCAACAGTACAGTGGCCTACATATAGCATATAGCTAGTTATAGTTTAGTCATGCTGTTAGCTGCGACGTCTAGATTTCTTGTTAATACAGGCAAACGTTAAACGTTGAACCTGTGTCGCTCATTTACCAGCATTTTGCACACTGATCAGTGGAAATACAATTCAAAGACGTTTTCGCTTTACTGTGGCTTCTGTATGGGCTCGACGAGACTTCCCATGAAGCTCAACAGCTGTATTTCATACGAGACACCAATATATATATATTGGATATATATGTATCCAGAACTTTTACTTAAGTAAAAGAAGCAATACCACAATGAAAAAAAGCGCTTAATGTACTTAAAGTGTTAAAAGTGAAAGTAATCATAATGCAGAAGCATGTCTCCTGTGAGTGTTACGTTGTTGTGTATCGTATTACTGGATGTGTACATGAATGCATCAGAATTAATAGCCAATTTTGACAGATTTCTACACAGTTGGTTAAGTGAATCTATAACAGTGCAGTGTATATTATAAACTGATCACATGATTAAATCTTAACCTGAAAAGTAACTAGGCCTGTTTATAAATGTAATTAAGTTAAAAGTACAATATTATTATCAGTATAACGTACTTCAAAATTATACTAAGTACTGTACTTATAAATATACTTAATTTCTCACCACTGCTTATGAGATAACCAAATCTAAATATATTTGATCAATCGATGCTCTTCTGTACAAATTCACACTTTTATTGTTTTGAGTGTAGTAAATACACCAGGGTGTTGCACTGTATTCTGTTACCGTCAAATTTTGTGACTTGATAAAGAATTTCAGCTGTATTGACGCTGCAAATAATTTAACCATGGTCCCATCCTGTGTTTCCATAGGTATTATTAAAAGAATTGGATGATAACAGCTATGAAAATACTGTAAATGTGATCCAATCTAAGTACAAGAGATATGGTTATAGCAGCAACATGGTGACCAGTGGTGTATAGATTACTGTCTGTACAACACTAACACTATAACTGTTAATATGTTTTAAAGTTTAAATCTAGTGTTACTGTCAAAGAATCCTATAGGTGACAGATTTCAGATTGTAGAGAAACATTAAAATCACAGCTGTAATAATACCAGGATTGGTGGTGCTATTGTGTTTATAGTTCTGTTTTCTTGACAGGGTTGAAGGTATGGTCCATACCTACTTATGCAATGAATGTTATTAATGTGGCCGTAGCTGTCTTTAGCACGTTTGTTACCAGTGGCACAACAAATTGGAAAACGGTACACAAAATTTAACTTAAAAAAATGGCAATTTCTGATCTTGTAGAGCAGAATTGTATTAATTAATTTCCATATCCAACTCACAAAGTTGTACTTATTTACAGATAAAACCTAATCACATTGTCATTAAAGATACACCATTGTCACATTAAATTATAAGTGCCCTGCTATGTAATTGTATGAGAGCTCATGTTGCCCATGTAATTTCCTCTCTCTAAATGCACACATACGCACACAAATGTCATACATACAGTTTAAATACCTGCAAATGTCATGACATCAGTGCTGGAAACTTAGCTGGTGATCTTTAAAGCATCATTGGAAAGACAGAAGGTAGATAAGTGAGGGTGAAAGAGTGTAGGATGTCACTAATGATTAATTAATGTCGATTGATTGATTAATCAAGAAGTAATTTCAGTACTAGATTGTTGCCATGCAAAAGTTTGTCATTTTGTTTTGTTCTTCTGCCTCATTATCATCCAGTCTTGGTTTATGTGATTGAAACCTGGTTGGCTGTCCTGGCAATTGAAACATGTCTACTTTCTGTTTGACCAGCATTTCCTCTTCTGCCGGTTCACCATTTCTAATGTCGTAAATGGAAGGCTTAGCTTCAACTGAAGGTACTTCATTTCGACTTAGCCTAAAAGATACATGTCGAGCCTGTTCCCTTACACCACACAGCCACAGTGCCTTTCAGCACAGATTTAAATTTACCAACTTGAGGCATTGAAAAACACGTCTCCTATTTCATTCAACAATTATCAGGGATTATCCCCCCTCCCTGGTCCCTGCTGAGGTCTCCTGCTCATTTTCTCTCCATCATGTCAAGAAGGATCAGGTGTTTGTCCACAGTTTCTAATTGGTCACCAGATCCACCGCTGGGCCTGTTGCTTGAGTGTGTAAGTCAATCTGACCTGAGCCATCCTTGTGATGATACAAATCTACTGTTTTTTTTAAGACTCCAGAGGCAGATGGTGCACAGGGTGGAGATGTGACTCATTGGTTTGTCTACTGAGGAGTGTGACGGCATCTTAAAGGGCTCTTGAGACAAAGATTTGTAGTTGTGGAGGCGTGTAGAGGCGGACGAGCGGCCAGGGACAGCATCTTCCAACACCATTGTCCTCACAAATGTAGGCTTAATAGGTCAGGTGAGTAGAAGCCATTTCTCAAATGAAGACAGTGAAACTTGACAGTTAACAAGGTGGCCAATTTATGAGGTACGTTCTGATACAACAGCCCTGCAGAGGTGTTTCTAATATTTTGTTCATCCCATTTATATCAATGGGCGCAACGTAAGTAGTAGTTTTAGCTAGGCGTACCTAATAAACTGGCCACTGAGTGTGTTGCATCAATGAAACCAGACTGATTGTGATTAGTGTTGAAAGAGTTGTTTGAATAATTGATTCATCCACAGAAAATTTGCTGATAATAATAATTTAAGCATTTATCAAAATATAGAAAGCATTTGTGTCTTCAGCCTCTTAAATATACACAGATTTGCTTCCTTTCCCGTTTCCCCTAAATAACTTTGGGGTTTTGGACTGTTTTTGAATAGCAGTAAGACATGACTTTGGGCTTTGGGAACTTGTAATGAGCACTTTTGTAATTGCACTTTTATAGACCATTGATCATTTCATAAAAACATAATTTGACAATGAAAAATTGTGTTTGCATGTGAAAGATAGTGTGCCGTGCTAAGTTGCAATTCTAATTAGATAATTTGTTTAATTAATTATTAATACGTTGTTTTATATAGAATTTTAAAGTTTCTCATCTTCTTTCATTACATTATATTAATTAAGCACTAATGTATCCAAAGTGACTTAAAGTAAGTGCTTTTAACCTCCTTAGCAAAAACAGTTAGATGCCGTCAATTGCAAGTTCACCTCAACTTGTTTTATTTCAGTGTTTGTTTAAAAAAAGAAAAAAGAAAAGACAATAGTAAGTGCTACCATGGCATGTCAAGGTTTAGCATGAGTGCTGAATGTTATGTAGTGACATTTATCAGTGAACAAAGTCATTCTTACTCAATCCAGTTGTTTGTTGCAAACCGATAATACAAAGGTGTTATTCATGTACCTGTTGTTGCACGCTGCGGGAGAAACTTTGAGAAATCCTTTGCAGGACTGTAACTGTAGCTGGGCTGAGGTCAGTGGGGCGTCTCAGCCCAGTGTAAAGCTCACAGTTCAGGGCCAGGATTATCCAGATCATTTGATCACAATACTGTTACCTAGCACCGTAACCTCCCACAGTGTGCCTGGGATGTCCCTTCTTACTGCCACCAACCCCACGGCCATTACCAGGAATTAACTTGACCTCACCTTCACCCTACAAGACACCAGATAGGAAGCAGAGGTGAACAACTCAGATGCTGCTGTTATGATTGCTGGCAGCTGTGCTCGGGTCAGGGTGCAGAAGGACATTAATAGAAGAAGGATACATAAGTGGAACTAAACTCGCCTAAGTTTATGTCCTATAAACTTAATCCTCAGAATTCATCCTCAGTTAGACTTTGTTTGTAGTGCTAATTAGCAAGTGTTAGCATTCTAACACACTAAACTAAGGTGTTGAACATAATAAGGACAAGGATGTTGTTGAAGACAGAAATTATTTTGAAAGACTCACATACTTTCTGAGAAACAGAGTTTAATGAAAAATTGTGAAAGTGGACTGCTTATAAAAACTGTCACAAGGACACTACTAACATCATCATATAAAGCATGAGAAGTCATGCTTCACTGACTCTACTTCTGGAGTTTTGCATCAACATTATGAAAAGCAATACAATTAAAGTTCTGGTTGGTGTTTATACGTAATTCCCCCTTTGCTATTGTTGCACTATTACCCACTATTTATATCCGTCCTGCCACAATAACTCTTGAATGCCAGTGTGGGACAATGTGCTGACAGCCACAGCACTCACCTGATGAGAGAAATGGAAACAGAAACATGACTCCATGTGTGCACTTACAGCATGTACTTTGTTCTGTTTGATTGAATTTCATTGTGAGACTGTGTGGCACGTCCAATTAAAAATGTGTCGTTTCAATGAGTAAATGAGTGTCAAAAATGGAATGGCGTAATTAGTTTCTTTGTCTACACTTTCGCATGAGCGTATATTTCATTGTAGTCAAATGAGCACCTTTGTTTTTGTTTGTGCACATCCAGGATGGGTCTACCCGTGGACAGTCCAGACAGAAATGATGATGCACATAAGTATGAGCAGCAGGGGGAGGGAGAGGGGGCCGAAAGCCAAAGTGAAGCCTGCACCCCCCCCCCACTGCCCGTCAACAAGAAGAGGAAAAAAAGCAAGAAGAGGTACTTTACTGCTGGATCTCCTTCATTTGTACATCTACAGTTATTGCCCATTGCAGGTATATTACCTCTGAGACTGTTATGATTTTATAACTTGTCCTCGAGCCTCTTAAGTTTTTGTTTTCTCACTTGTCCTTATCGTTGGGGGAAGAAAGATGAGCGTAATGAGGCATTTGTAGGACCTCACAGCAAAGCAGATGTCTGTCCCTCTTTCTGTCTCTCTTCTCTTCCAGATGACTGTGGATCAACCTCGTCAACTGCAAATATGAAAGTGGTAAGTTTGGGGCCAAAAATGACTTAATCACAATAGTCTATTATTCTCTTATTTAGTTTAGATGTCTATATTGCCCTGCGTCATCCCAGCAATTTATGTTTTACAGGCACAAATTAATTCCTGGAGTAAATCAGAGACTGTACGGGAACATGGGAAGCACGTTCCCGTTCCCGTACCGTACATGGCCAAAAGTATGTGGACAAACCTGTCCACACTACTGTATTTTATGGTTTGGCCTAGGCCCCAATTTTAATCCACATGATGGTATTTTAGACAACACTGAGCTTCCAGCCATAAAGAAATGGTTTCCCCAGTTTGATGTGGAAGACTGGCCTGCACAGAGGCCTGGTGTAAAGTTTGAATGTCCACATACTTTTGGCCATGTATTGTATTTTCAATTTGTAGAATAGTTATATGATTTTTGGTTAATCCGTAGCTTCTGGGTCAGTCCTTGTAGCAGAAAATGTAAATGGTCCTGGCTGTTTGTTTGTCAGTGCGGCGTGCTGCTCGTAGATACGGCCTCAGAGAGGCGATGGAGGGTGAAGACTGGACACTGTTTTGGACCGACTACTCTGTGTCTCTAGACCGTGTTAAGGACATGAAGCGTTACCAGGTATTGGACGGAATTTGCTCACACCACCACCGACATTACTGCCATTATCATAAAGGACAAATTAAACTGAATTAAATTATATAAATGTAGCTGAAAATGAATCTTTTAATTCATGATGTTCTTACATATAATTCAATTTTTCTGCTCAATATGCCTACCCATGAAATAATAAAAAATTTAGATTTCCATTGCGATTATGAGATGATTGTGTCTGGCTTTTTTCATGGCACAGTTTTCGTTGGCTCATAACAGTGTTTCAGCTCCAGCAATCTATTTGTAATCTAATTGGGTAATTCAGTGCAGGAACTATTCAGCGCCAACAATTCTTCTCTGAATGAATAAGGTGGATCGGTTTATTTTGTCATATCTCACTTAGACCGCATAGAATCTTACACATAGAAATTCTGTATATAATTATCGACAGTCCTCATATGCGCACAAAATACTTCCCCTGTAAACGCAACCTTGTGTGTCTCTTGTGTCTTTGCAGAAAATAAACCATTTCCCAGGGATGAGTGAAATCTGCCGCAAAGATTTATTGGCAAGAAACATGAACCGTATGCTTAAGCTTTTTCCCAAAGACTACAATATCTTCCCCAGAACGTGGTGCCTTCCTGCAGAGTCAGTTTCCACTTCTCACTGTGCCCTTTTGTTTAGTTTTTCTCAGTATCTTGATGAACTAACTGCTTATCTGAATGTGCTTTGCAGTTACAGTGACTTCCAAGCTTACACCAGGGCCAAAAAGAGCAAGACATATATCTGTAAGCCAGATACTGGTTGCCAAGGCAAAGGCATCTTCATCACCAGGTCAAGTAAAGACATTCAACCTGGAGAACATATGATCTGCCAGGTTTACATCTCCAGGGTGAGGGTCTATTAGACAACATATACAGGAACACACAGAAACACACACATGTTGAAGTTCACGTTTTCTATTCCCTCTGCAGCCTTTCATAATGGACGGATACAAGTTTGACTTGCGCATCTACGTGCTGGTGACGTCATGTGACCCATTCAGCATATTCATGTTCAAGGAGGGACTAGCTCGCTTTTGCACCACTAAGTACAATGAACCAACACACAGCAATGTGGTATGTAATGTTAAAGTTGATATTCTACATTTTTCTTCTTGCCAATAAATCCCATGAAAAGTCTGCTGCCCCAAAATACTCACTAGAACACCAAATGTGGATTAATCCTGCTGAAAATAGTTCCCAGCAAATGCACTGTTTTCTTCTGTTTGAGTAACGTTTGGTAAAAAATACATATACATTTGTGAGACTTTTTGGAGGAACCAATGGGTTTGGGGCAGAGTGCCAAGTATTGAGAGACGTTGTTGGTTTTAGTCTTTTCATGGGATTTGGACCACGCATAAAAAAGTCATCAGCCGTATCCTTTTAAAGTCAGGAATGTATGTTACAATACAAAATACATATTTGATCATGTTGTGTCATTGGTAATGTAATCTGCATCATTCATTTGCAAAGACATGAGAATTTTATTGAAAATGAGAATGAGAAAGAAATACCAATAAGACATGTAATAAAATGCCAGAATGCAACTGGTTGAAAAACCACAACCTTCAGAACAACCAGTGCTGCAGCTTACCCATTTTTTCATCATTGATTTTTTTTAGATAAATCATTTGGCCTGTATGATGTCAGCAAATTGGGAAATTTACAAATTCCCAGAACAGATGGTGACTCAATGCACCAATGATTTTCAGTTTTTTACCTTATAAGAATAAGAAAAACAGAGCCGAAAACCAATGAAATGTTGCCATTTTTGCTCAAAATTCCCTTAAATTATTATTTTGCTATTCAAATTGTTGCAGATTAATTTTATGTTGATCAGTTCATCTACTAATTGTTGCAGCTCTAATATTTAACTAATCAGTTTCTGACTGCAATTCAAAGCTCGGGCATGCTGCCCCAAAACCTTAAAGCCCCAATATTTCTTTCTTGTATGTGATGTATCTCTCTTCTTCCCTTGTCTTTCTCATGTTAGGATGACGTGTGCATGCATCTCACCAACTACTCCATCAACAAGAACAGCGAGAACTTTGTCCGTGATGAGGACATCGGTAGCAAACGGTAAAACCACAGACAATGTTTTTGGGTGGTATTTCTGATAATCTTAAAATACTGCATATTTATTTCATGTTTTTGTGTCCTACAGAAAGCTGTCCACCCTGAACAAGCTCCTAGAGTCCATCAGTTGCAACACAGACAAGATGTGGAGCGACATTGAGGACATAATTATAAAGACATTGATCTCTGCTCACCCCATCCTCAAGCATAATTACCACACATGCTTCCCCAACCACACTACCGGCAGTGCCTGCTTCGAGATCCTGGGCTTCGATGTGCTGCTGGATCACAGGCTCAGACCCTGGGTGCTGGAGGTGAAAGACCACGACACGTCTGTTTAATATACCATCTATCAACCATCAATATGCTGATTTATTTTTTCCAACTTCAAGTTCTTAACGGTCTTCTTTATTAAGTACAATTTAGCTCAGTTGACAGAAGTCAACAAACATTTTACCTTTAACTTTAGATAAAAAAATCTTATTCCACACTGTCACTTATACTCATAACCAATATATGATGTGTGAAATATTCAGCCCCAGTTTTTTATGGCTGCACCATTTCATCAAATGGAAATGTTATTCATCATCATTTTATACACATTTCCCTAAATGTCTGTTCACCATATTTGGGATCTTTTGAAACTTTAAAGGTTTCCACTAGAATTTAAAATGGCTATTCTGCTACCCAGGTGCCCTTATTTCTGTCGCTTTGAACAGAATCTGGCTGCATGAGTTTGTGACAAGGTTTTTAAGTTAAGTTTTCAAATGTTACTCGGGAAATGCATGATTGTCTTGGACGTCTAAATTTACCTGTATATTTGTATGTGTGTGTGTCCAGGTGAATCACTCCCCAAGTTTTACCACTGACTCGCAGCTGGACCGCGAGGTGAAGGACGCGCTGCTGTACGACACCCTGGTTCTCATCAACCTGGGTGCCTGTGACCGCCGCAAGATCACCAAAGAGGAGAGACGCAGGGTGAAGGACAGGCTGCAGCAAAACAGCTCCAGGGAGGCCAGGTAGAGTTCTGTCAGATGCAATTGGTGTGTTGACTTTTTTCCAAGGTCATTCCTGTATGCCTCTTTTAGACATATGCAGGTGACTGTTACTGCGTGCGTGTGTGTGTGTTTTACCACCAGGTCGGAGGAGCTGCGTCAGTGCCAGGCAGCCACAGTGGAGCAGATGGAGAGGTACGAGGCCAACCACCTAGGAGGCTTCAAGAGGATCTATCCCAGAGAGGGAGGGGAGAAATACGACAAGTACTTCAAACATAGCAGCTCGCTCTTCCAGGAGACTGCGGCATCCAAGGCCAGAGAGGAGTGTGCCAGGTACCTGCAACACGCTTTCAACATACTCAGTGCAATTTGGTAAAGAGCAGAAGCTGTTAGTGATGATCTTTTTCAACTTGGACTACGTGAGGTTATCCATCACAAAACAATGAAAAGGTAAAAAGAGAGAAGTGAGAACACTTTATTTGTCCACTTAAGGGGACAAAGAGCACAAATTGAAATTGAACTTACAGCTATATTGAAGCTACATGAGGTTGTACATCATAAGGCAAGTGGAATTAAACCCTGCGAGTGCTGAAACAATTATCGAGTTGATCAAAAGAACATTAATTGACAACAAGCAGTCAGAAAAACAAGTGTTTGTGGTAGTGACGGCACATTTGGGCTGGAAAAATCTATAAGATTGAGGATTTGTATTAACACTGATAAAAGCAACACTTCATTAGGGCTCAGTGTTTTTTTGCTTTTTCATTAATTGACAACAATTCTGATAACTTATTAATTGTTGAAGTATTTTATCTTATCAGACAAAATAGCAATCATCTCCTGTATTATTTTTTGTTTAAAATGATTATGAATTGAATAGTTTTTAAATTGACTGAATTATGAATCAATGAATCAATACAAAATAGATAAGACAGTGATTTTACTGACTACCTTACTGCTTTTTAAATTTAAAGTAAGATTACTGCCTGTAACTGTTAACTGTTAATAATAATAATAATTCACTGGGTCTACATAGCCTCTGAATTTACTATACTGTATACACTATGCACTTACTGTTGGAAAGTAGGTAGGTATATAAATAAAAGTCCACCTCCATACAAAAACATGTTTTGCTTATTGTTCCTTCACTTGGATGTTTGAGCTTCACTGTACAGAATGAAGACTGATCTGCTGAAGGGGGAAGGTTTCTCTGAGCTCAACTTAAATCTCAATTCAACATGCGAATGTATCTGGAGCCAAACATGGTCCAGTATACAGCTTATGTGTGATGTGATGTGGACACTTGAAGAAGCCTCCAGGTCCCAAACACAAACTTTACAGTAAAGTAGGAGCAGTTTTATGAATGATATGAAAAATGCAGCATTTGCATATTCAGACACTCTGGATTTATCAGCGAGGGAGAAACATTGTCAGACAATTAATCTGACATGGTTTAATTTAACTATTATTCCAAGCAGAGTATTTTTATATGTATTTGAAAGATGTCTGGAGCAGAGAAGCATCATCATTAAGATAAAGGGATCAGATCTGTTCTGCAACAGAATTCAAATATAGAAAAAAAGAAATGTGATATAAAGGCAGAACTGGACATGCAGACTGTACTTACGGGTGATTTAAAATGTGTAAAGCGCACATTCATCATTGGAAAAATATTTATTTTCAACATGAACAAATTGAAGTATTTGAACCTGTCCTAAAACATCATTGCATTCAAATTTGAATGTCAAGTACAAGGCATACGCGCCTATAGGAAAACTAAACTCACATTTGAATATCCTTTAATGGGAGCTTGCTCTTCTTTTTGTCATCATTATTAAATCATTACATTTTAGTTACTTAAATTTTTAGGTTCAGCTGTAGGATTGGAGCAGTGAAACAGAGACATTTCTACCACTATTTCAATCAGTAGTTAATGATTATTATTATCATAAAAATAATCCTTTGACTTAATGTAAGAGAGAGGTGTTAAAATTCCTGTGTGTATTCCTGTGTTTAGGCAACAACTCCAGGAGCTGCGGCTCAAGCAGGAGCAGAAGGAGAGAGACCAGAAGGGAGGCCGAAGGAGAGATCTGCAGGGGGAGACCGCGGGGGAGAGAGTCAAACCCCGACGAGCACAAACACAAGCCCCAGACTGGAACTTTGACCAGCAGCCGGTGAGGCTGTGTCATCGCACCATTAAACATGCAGTGCCCTCGTGAATCCACAAGAGGGAGTCAAACAACCTCGGCCCTGTGATGAATGGTTCATATTCTGGCTGACCCCTTTGAGTAAATGTACTCTTGCCCAGTTTAAATTAGCTAGAATAATATTCCTGAAGATAACTTCTATTGGATGTCTCTCATTTCAAATTCAAATATCTTTTATTGTCGAGAGAGGAAAAACAAACAGTGTTATTGAGGTCTTTCAGTGACAGTAATTGCTAATGTATTGTAAATGCATACTGGTGGCTACATATACAGTAAGGCAATAAAAACAAATGGAATCAAATGTCTCTCTGTTCCTCTGCAGCCCCCTCTGTCCAGTGTGTCAGTGGATCCTGAAGCTGCAGAAGTCCGAGAGGAGGAGGAGGAGGAGGAGCAGCAGCAGGAGCAGGAGGAAGACATGGAGGAGCAGGAGCGGCTAAACGCGCTGCTCCAGAGGAAGAAACTACTGCAGGACCTGGGGGTGGTGGACCAGATCCACCAGCTGCTGCAGGGCCGGACAGAAGGAGGGGGAGTCCTGCAGAACACCAGGGACGCCTACACCCACCAGCAGATTAAGCAGGCTCATCAGAGACAACAGCAGATGAAGGTAAAACCCAACTAGAGGTATTGTATTCACTTCAAATGTGTCATAAACAGCCAACAAGGGCACACCGATAACTTGCACTAATACTAAGTATGTTCTCAATTTTCACTTGCTTGTTGTTAGTTGTTTGATAATAATCCAGCTTGCTTTTGCCTCCAGTCACTGCACTGCTTGTCTTTTATTTCAGTTGGACTCTTTGACACAGTTTTCCCAAAGAACAAAGCAGCAGTCCTGCTCTCAGATGTCACGGCAGGTACCTCACCACAGATCAATATAATGATCCAGTATTTTGTTGCCAAATCTGGTTTATTTACACAATTTAGGAATATTTAAAAAAAGAATACACAAATCATCAATTCAGTTTCAGAATATCCTGTTATGGCAACTTAAAGCATCTGTACTTTTATTCCAAAGAAAACAAAAGTTTTCACTAATTGTTTTGCTTCACACTAACAATTATTTTCATTATTGTTCAATCTATTCATTATTTTCCTCAATTAATTGATAAATTGTTTTATCAATAACATGCCAAAAAAAAAAGCATCCACAATTTTGGAGCCAATGTTGACACTTTCAGTTTTGTCCAACTGACAGTCCAAAACCTAGACTTTCAGTTTACTGTCATATATATCAAAGAAAGACAGCACGTTCTCACATTTCTGAAGCTGAGAGTTAAAGAATATTTGCTTGAAAAATGACTGAAATGGTTAATCGATTAAAATAGAATAATCAATGAATGGTCTTTAACTCTGAAATCAAAAGCATACCAATGTAAATCCACATCCTTTAGTTAATCTAAAATGTCCAGGGATTTTTATGACCACTCTATGAACAGATGAACAGAAGTCAAATTAAAATATTAACAAACAATTATCAGTGAAGAATGAAAACGTATTAACAGTTGAAATGGTGGGTCATTGTCAGTGATTGTATAACGCTCAGTCTGGTAGTGAATATTACTGATAATTTACATGAAAATCCTCATGAAATCCTCACAGGGTAGAAATTAGAGTGACATTATATCACTCCTGTATCGCAGCACATCCACTCCCACATGACCCAGCAGCGCCTGCCCTGGCCCTCCGTGGACCAGAGGAGCCTGAACGAGTCCACCTGCCTGCAGTTTGAACCGGAGAGCCACAACAGGGCGGGACAAATAGGAAGGGCCATCAGCGCCCAGCGGATCCACTGGCCAGGTAAACATACCTCTGCACCCTCACACTGCAGAAATGAGGGGCAGGTAAGCTATGTCTTTGTAAGTCTGGAAGTGATTTTTGTTTTCTTTGGTTCTTTCTTGAAGCTTTAGAGAGAATTCTTAACAACACCATCAGTATTTAGCTGCAGTTTGGCCTGTTTTGTTAGATCTTTTGTTACTAAAAACATATATGTTCTGCTGTATTTTAAAAAGAAATGTAGGTGTAAGAAAACAAAACTGGCTTGTAATAAATTATATTTTTTATTGTCACAATAATTGACTCATAAAATGAAATAAGCTACTTAACATTAGACTTGAAAAATATTAAAATACTTCCTTACTGTCTATTTTGTAACACAAATAACATAATTCCACTTAAATAATTAGTTTGTACTAAAATCTGTTATAAAACATTTATTCTTGCTTCATTTTGTCGAGTTTTGTGTAAGTACAATTGTGTGAATGTTGTTTAAAATCCCAAAGCAAGTTTCCAGAGAGCCACATTATTAAAAACAAATTAAAAACAACAGGAAACAGCATTAAACTTCACAGCCTGATTGGTGTCTTTTTGTATTTTTCCCACGTCAGATTTTCTCCCTCTGCTTTCTCCTCAGTCGCCAGCTCTCTGGCTGTCAGGCAGGACGGCAGGAGCAGCTTCTACACCGACACGCAGTCCCGTCCCAGCATCCCCATCATAAACCACGTCCCTAAAGGAGGCCTGCGCTGTGCCTACATGTCCCATGACCCCGCAATCCTGCAAAGCCTGCTTGTTATCTCCACCCGCGCCCCTCTGGTCAGGAGGCCTGGCTTCTCTCACATGGTCCGCAACTCCACCCGCAGAGCCCCCCAACACAGTAAAGGGCAGTGAGGACTCCTGAAAGCCTCCAACCGGGAGCTGGAGTCCAGATTTAAGATGGTGCAGGACTAAAACGACTGCAGACAAACAGGACCTGAGGAGACCTGAAAGCAAAGAGGCTTTAAACTGTGAACGTACAGAACCGCACTGTGCCTGTGATGAATATCTCATGTTTGTAGATAGATTTGATATCTGGACCCCTGCAGTTTACGCTGCTTGCCACTATATAACCTCCAGCACTGCAGAAACAACATTATGGTTTTTTAACTTTTTCTACCCACCGTGTGGCTCAGATATGTGTAATATTTTGCTCCGAGGATGAATTATCTCACACAGACTTCACCTACTGTGCCAAAATAAAAGCAGACAAGCCTGATTTAACACCATACAGCATCAGTGATCCAAATGTGCTGAAATTGGCTCAATGAAACCAAATATAATGCAGTCTTGTGAATATTACATGTATTATTAATTAAGATTAAAACCCTATTTGGGATATTAAAATATAAAGGCATTCAGTTTCATTTCTTAAGGACATTTGTTTGTGCAGTCAAATAATATATATATTTATCTTTTTTTTTGTTGCACTGATGGTTTTTGGATGTGATTTGGTTTCATCGTTTTTTCATTCATTCGTTTTTTCAATTTTCTGATTCTGAGCAAGAAAAACGATTCCAGTTGTTTTGTTTTTTAATTTATTATTATTTTTCCGCTTACATACATTTTAAATATATATATATTCTTTCTCATTTTGTTCTTATATTCTTGCTTTGCTGAAAAGTTAATGCTGGAGAGTAAGGTCGCTCCCGTGTGTGTTGTTTCATCCTGACGTTGTTCAGTGAGTTAGAGGCCATAAGGTTTTACAGCATCTCTGCATCCGCTTTCTTTGACTGAAACCAGAAACTTTCAACCACCTGAGACGACATTCTCCAAACAACAGGAGCTGGTGCGTCCTGTGACAAATGTACACACGTTTAGTAAAGAGCTCAGAAAATAGTGGAATAACGTATGCAGAGATATATTCTTAATAAAAATTGGCTTTATGCAAAAGCAAGAGATAGAGATTTACAGTTCTAATCAAGTGTCGAAGGCTTCTAAAACCTACATTAAATGATTGGAATCGAAAGAGATTTTTTTATAAATATTTTATTAAGGAACGGCTCTGCGAAGACATTTTAACTAAAATATTGTAAAAACACGGCAGTAATAAATGCAGCTTTCAATAAGAGACCTAATTAGATGTAGCCTTTATTGTTCCGTACTATTACACAACATTTGGGATGATTGTTAACAAATTAATATATATATACACATATAAGTACATGTATATATATGTGCATTGCTTTTAATTTGGAAATACAGTTAAAACTTTGATACAGTTAAAAACGTATTTTTATCCAGAAATATAGGCAACATTTTAAGGAAACGGGTCACTTTGTTGGAGTTTGTGTCTCCTGGAGAACAACAACAACAAAAAAACAATCAAAGCGGAGGATGAATGTTTTGCACTTCAGGTATTTATGGTTTTATTGCGTGTGTAAATGTCGGAAATCCTCGTTGGTGGTGGAAAGAAACCAGCATTTCAACTGAAAAAAGAAACAACGGAAATAAGACGAAATGGGGAAAAGAAGAAACACGTTTTTAAAGAATGAATTTGAGCCTAAAGGACTGCGGGCTGTGCGGGACTTTTATTTTGTCCTGATGGTTTTAATAGAGAAGTTGGCGAAGAATGTGTCGTTTAAAGTTTCTGAGACGTTAAACTCCCCCTCGGGACTGCAATCACCCCAAAACGATTTCCATCTTTGGCCTGTATGTATGGCCAAATTCATACATAGTGACTGAAGGAAATCCTCCATTTTGAGAAATCATAGTCTTTAACGCAAAAAAAAATATTTTGCCTGGAACTGTTTTATTTAAGCACAGATAATAAGCTAAATCGACACAACAACACATACTCTCACCCTTACATCCTCACACTTCCCTTTTTTATGCAGCATCACATTTAAACATTTGGGGCATTGTAGAAAATAAAGATGGCGATGAGAAAGCGCGTCTAAAGCACAAAAACGGCTGCTGTTTATGAAAATTTACAACTTTGCCATGGAAGTTTACGACTCGCCGGGCTCCGGGATTGGTTGCTGGCGGTCATGTGGACAGCATGAATGGGAACTTATTTCCCATGAGGTTCAATTGCAGCTGCTGTTTTTCCACCGCTCATTCCCTTCACACTAGTAACACCACCTTTTCTTGGCTCTTTGTACTTAAATATACAATACGCAGTGTTGTTGTGAGGAGCTGGCCGCCGTTCGTGCGTAATTTTCCAAAAGTGGACGATGGAGCCCCCGCGCGCCGTGCCTCTCTGTGCGCGCGCGCGCGCCGTGTTAACGTGTTGTGCCTATATGTTCGTGAAAATGAGGGATCATCACTCCTGGATGGTGGGATTACTTTCACGAAATCACTTGAGCAAAGTGTGAAATTTGGTGAAACGACCGAGACGAAGCGAGCGGAGCTTCTGCGGAGTGGCACCCACGCAGGAAATGATGGATTATCAACAAAGGTAAGGGCACCATGTTTCTAATATGCCGGCGATTAACTCTGCACAAGTGCGCTGCTGCTGCTGCTGCACTGTTGTGGCTGAACTGTCACCGTAGGCCCGATGTTTATATTACAGGAAATGGGAAGATCAGTCTTTATGAAATGGCAATTATCCAGTCCAAAGCATTTCTTTTTACCTGCGCTGTGCGAGATATTCACAACCAGTTGCTGATCCGTCGGTTTAACCCTTCAGATGACGCAGCGCCTTCTAAGGAGCTGACAGACCAGAACGTTTGGGCTAAAATGTGTGAGAAAAATCCTACATGTTCCGAGTTTGAGGCCTTTGGGACACCAGCGGTGTTCTGTAGTGACGGCTGGGCTCGGCTGCAGGCCAGGCAGCCTTGACTTTGATGATGATGACGATAATGATGATGGTCAGACGGGGCCTATGCTGCCGCTGAGGCGTGCATTTCTTAAAACTCGTATAAATCTATCCACTCTTACTCTGCTATCTATTTCCTGTTATTTCAAATTATTTTATATTTTCATTTGATTGTGAAAAACGTGCGAGGAGTCCTTCGTGTTCATCCTGCGCAGCGCTGTCTCCTCTCGAGCTGTTTCGCCTCCCTTTTTTCAACTCTTTTATAATTTTGCACAAATATCTGCTCTGATTCCGGCCTACTTTTGATTTAGCAAAAAACTACAGACTAAATAATCACCGCGTTGAACGTGTAGTGGAGTTTCTGGCGCCGCTGCAGAGCTTTTCTGAGTCTTATTTGCTGCAGCAGTTTAATAAGAGCATCATATGATCGTCTCTCCGTCTGGACAGAAGTATCAAGCCTGTTTGTTTGCACTGTGCAGATGTGCAGCAGCTGTCAGGCTGCAGGGCTGCGGCCTGGTGTTCAGGCGGCACCGTTTACTTGCTGAAGCCAAAGATTTTTTTTATTTCAACTTTTAAATTAAAATGTTTCTCTAAACGGATACTATCCAAATAAAACTGTTCACATTCGTATCTGATGCAAAAGCCAAGACGAGAAACAGGAGTATTCATTTTTGTATGAAAAAATATCCTCCAAATGTTTCTTTTCTGCCTAATTCAATCAAACGCACTAATGAATTAAAGATTCACGTCGTTTTAACAATACAGTACCTTATTTAGTTATATATTATATATTTTAGTCTTAAAGGGGTAACGTTTCCAAAGGCGAAAGCGAATTTAAAAGGTAGAATATGGAATATGGAATTATTAACATCATAAATATAACAGATACTTTATTGAACAAATTAACCTTGTTTTTACAAGAAAATACTATAACCTCGTTTTATTAATTATAAGTTAAGGTCTTCAACACTAAATGTGTGTGTGTGTGTGTGTGTGTGTGTGTGGGGGGGGGGGTATTAATAATACAAGCAACTAATAATTAATTGATATAATGGTAATAACAGCTAGTAATAA
>JAVQJD010053966.1:0-14915 GCA_036023655.1 Nannoperca australis
CTGCTGAGTGTTTACCCATGGCCCAGTTATTTGCTAATCCCCCCCCCCCCCACCACCACCACACACACACTCCCTTCCACTAACCCTCCTCCCCCAATTGGCCTTCGGTGCACCCTCCCTCCCACAACGGACCACCCCCTTTCCCCTCAGCCTCGCTGCTAAAAAACAACAGCGATCTAATCTGGCTCTCTCCTTCCCACTGCCAAGGCCCACTGGAGCGCTGCAAAGACGCGGCAGCCTGAGACTTGATTAAAAGTCACAGAGTGCGCCGGGGTGCCGGCTGTTTTCTCTCTACAACTGGTTCCGAGTTCACGTCCAAGATTAGAGACAGAAACGGAGGGCGGGAAGAAAAGAAAAAGAGTGAAGAGTGAAAACGTGCCCGATGTGCCCGTGCTGCAGACATGTCTGCAGACGCTGCAGTGTACAGGTCGTGCTCCTGCTTGGGTTTTTGTGGCTAGGATGGGCATACTTCTGCCCTGTACACTGCTGACTGTATCAAATACATATGCATTTAAAAACACTTCTCTCTGGCGTTTTGACACTGCGTGAAGCAGACGAGCACACCCTGAGATCCAGTAACGTGCACGGACAAAAATGCTCGAAATGCAAAAGAGGCGCCCACGTGCACACTGTTTTCAATGTCCCAAATGCTCAAGCTGCTTCACGCCGACAGCCTTCAGACTCTATCAGTGCTAATCGTACCTGCTGCTGGGGCTGCTGGGGGCGCGTGCTTGTTGCTGAGGTAGGATGGATGGGTTTTGAGGGTATTTGCTGACACCCCCAATTTTCCAAGTCCCCTGGTTGGGCCTTAAAGATGTGGGGGGTGAGCAGGCTTTAATCTGTCCCATCTGTTGCCTCGGGACTGCCCCACACCCACCCACCCATCCTCAAAAAAAAAACACCACCACTCAGTCTGTGTCTGTCTGGGTCTGGTACAGTTATGCTAATCCTGGGGCTTATACTAGCCTCAAAGCTTTAGAGGCCTCCATTATTGACCGCAATGCATTTATACCAACATTTGCCCCCTCCCTCCCTCAGTACCTCAACTTTCCAGAATATGTGATGAAAACACAGATGACAGTGACAAAAGTGCTGTTTACCATCACACCCCGGGGGGTGTAATCTCCCCGATTATTTATGAACAAGCAAAAGTTTGGTGTCGGGCTGCGTCTGAACTTGGCCTTTGTTTGTGACAGCATCTTTTCCCTGAACAGCCACTACAGGTTTGATGGGCTGCATACTAGCATGGCAGGCTGATTCTGACTGGAGGCCTGTGGTTGTCTGGTATGTCGGGCTTTTAACCTGTTCTGTAACTGGTATCGCTACGTCTGTGCAATCAACGACTTCGTCTTTTTATAAAGAGTGGCGTTGAGGTTATTACTCGATTCGCTAAATGTATATCGTTTACGAGTTCCTGCTTCTGAATTGGGAAGATTTCCTGCGTTCCTTGTGTGATAGTAAACAGAACATCATGAGGTTTTGGAGCGAGGCTAAAGGGCATTTTTCTAACATTTTACACCAAACGATTAATCAAGAAAAGAATCGGCAGAGCAAATCGATAGTGAAAATAATAATTAGTTGAACCGTATCTGCTAGGATGATATCTCAGCCAATGTTACAGCAGATATATTGGAATCGGTCGACTGATAATTGCAGTACAGAAACGCCACACTAGGTTTTGAGGTCCACCAGAGAAACAGGTTTGTTAAAAAGCACACGCTCAGTATGTAAATTGGTTTAAAAAAGTTTAAATCTCCCAAAGAAAAAGAAGAAATCTAAAGAAAATATATTAAGATAGTTTATTTATGGTATTTTGCATAAATAAATTACTTATCTAATCCAATATATTGTTTCCAGATCTATATCTACCTCAAAAATCCAGTATCCTTTTTTTTCTTTGTTTTTGTGGGCTTGAATCTTTTCAATGGTCTGAAAACCCCTTTACAAAAAGGGCAGAACGTATGGCTTCTTTTTCTTTTGATCCATCAAGATGCACAGTACTTTGATTATACTATTATTAATATTAAGTTTCTATGTTTAACCGCGATCCCCACTGTTAAACTGGCCCTTTTCTCTCCTAATGTGTCATATATATCCTGGATGAGACATTTTCTGGTCTCCTCTATTTTCCGTTTCTCTCCGATTGGTTCCTCAGAGGAACGTTGCAATTGCTTGCAATTCTGGGATCTAGCGACTGCGCCTCGTTCTGTCGCTGCAACTATTAACAGCTGATGTGGAGCGAAACGTGTGAGGCCTGAGAGACGCATGGTGTTACAGTGGCCGACTAGAAAGACACAGCAAATAAAACCAGCTCGAACCCCTGCTTCATTTTAGAGCTTCTTTCGGTGACACTAACACACACAAAAAACTGTTCATCCGAACTCTGAGCAACATTTTTCTGCGCGCTCTAGACTTATTGTCTCTGCTGGTCAAGGAGAACGCTTCGTGTTAATCATAGGCTGTCACTCTGAGTTACCATCTCAAGGCTGCACCTTTTGTTTTCTAAAAACATCCACTAATTTCTCCTTTTTTTGCCAAAGCAGAAGGTCGGCTTAACACTGTTCTATTGTCTCTCGCTTTGCTTTTACCTCTGCTCCCAGCGCAGACCACGGTAGTAAAAAGAGACGGACATTGATTTTCTTTTTTTTTTTTTTTGGGCCATCTAATAGAGTACAAGGCTAGTTGTATTAGAGACCAAATGGCCTCCCCCGCCCTTCAAGCATTCACTGGTCTGTTTCTAGCCGCAGTCAGTGTCATCTGATGTGGACTGAGTGCAAAATATTATGGAACCAAAGTGCATTGCTTTTATCTTCTTCCTTTATATCCTCCTTCCTTCCTAATTTCCACAAATACAGATATCAAATTGTTGGCTCAGAATAAGCAAGCGCCATTTTAAAAGACTTCTATTTTTACGTCTACACACAACAGTTTACGAGCTGCTTTTACCTTTTTACTATCCTTGTGTATTTCGTCCAGAGGGATGCTGCATCCATCCAGCAGAGCAGCCTGAGAGCCAACGGGTATGCAGCTTGGTAGTGCGAGCCCCTGGGCCACAGCCCTCGCGTACAAAAAGGAGTTTCTACACTTTCATTTGTTCTAATTATTGTGCTGCTTTCTTACGGTCTCTGGCTTCCATTATAATTAATATCAAGGACTTTTGCAACAATGTGTTCGCAGCAATGTGCTGTAATTATGAAGAGAGTGACCAAACAAATGAGTCAAGAGACTAATGGTCCAGATCTCACGCTAAAAAATGATTTACTATGAAGTGTCTGTTGAATTTGAACATTTATGTCAGTGACTGGTAGATGTTACCAACGTAAAAAGTTACTTTCCCACCCTGTAATGGACTCATTAGAAGGGTTCTCCATTGATTTAGCATTGCACTCCTACACACTCATGGCTGACAGTTAACCGACACAGCAGAACTGCAGATATCTTCTTTTGTGGTCCACGAGTTCTGTGTCGTTGTCAAACCCCGGCACCTACATTACCCACGATGCTCGACTCGACCGCCGATGGTTCGGTTTGGAGATTCGGGTGCGTCGCGCTAGCGGCGGCTAATGTAGCCTGGAGCCTCCGGCCTGCAGCAGAGATGAGGAGCTCACTTCTTTCTTACTCCACACCAACAGATGTTATTCATTATCGGCCTCAAATGATGCCGACTCAAGTGACATCACTTGAGTCACCCTCTTCTTTGTCTTCTCCCACCAGCCTGACATCGCTCACCAAACTCTGTAGGGTAGCCTGCACGGCAAAAACAGACTCGCAGCCGTTCGGCACGAGCTTGGAATGTCACTTTGGGTTGAGCCGCTGATGTGGAGCCCCCGCACGGCCTGGAGGAGCTGGAGAGAACCGGCCCGGTCGGGGAACAGTGGGCCTGTCAACGCCACAGTAGGGGGCGAGACAGCTCCACAGTTTGGACAAGTGGAGCAAATGAGCAGTCTTGTGCTCTAATCCTCTTTGGACCTTCAAACCTCCAGTTTTACCTGGGACAGCAGTGTAAACTGCCTGAATGTGGGCTGTGGTGTACATTATAAGCCCGCAAGAGGCTACAAGCTGAACTTCACTTGATAAAGAATTTGGGCTGAAGTCTGTCAGTACATCCAGTCACTTCTTAAGAACACCGTGGTGACGCCGCAGGAAGCGTCCGCGGGCTTGTGGCGCGTTTGGAATGGTTCTGTCTCCGGGTTTTGGAGCAGCAGGCACACGCCCACATGCCGATTAGTCACAGGGGACAGGGAGCGGAAGGACGACCAAGGTTCAGCAGGGAACAGGTAAAACGCACGGCGGGTGGAAGGAAGTGAGCAATCATTTGAAAAAGAAACGAACAAAAAAAGCAAACGGGGGGGAGACGATGGAAGGCAATAACGTTGCAGAGGGAGCAAAGGGAAAGGTGTTGGGTCAGAGAGTTGACTAACACACGGACTATTAGGCCCGATGCTTCCTCCCATCATCATCATCATCACCATTACAAGCATCCTCTTGAGAAAAAGAGCACCAGGATATCTGCGCTTTGCATTCACAAACCAAAACAGCAGCACAGAGAGAGCGAGCGAGGTTCGTCTCCCGTCTCTTTGCAGTCATGCCAACAAGCCAGACTGCTGTCCTAATTAATTCTGCAAAGTGCAACGATTTGACTGTTTACATGGTGTGCGTGCATAAAAGTATCCATTAATCTTCCCTGCGCTGACTATTGAGTGGATACGTCAATCCTCGGCTAGTTACTGTAGTCGTTAAAGCGCTCTCTAGCCGGGGGGGAATACTAATTTGCACGTCATGTCTCATATTAAAAGGAGAGCTTATCAAGGCGCAAGAATGTTTCGGGATGGTGAGAAATCTGATGCATGCTGAAATGGAAAATTACAGTTTTAGGCTGCGTTTTGCTGAATCTTACAGTTTGGGATGAATCTCCCCCCCACGCCCCACTGATCCTACGGTAGAACCGAACTCATCTCTACACTACATGTCCCGCTCTCTCCACTGAAGCCCCCCCCATCCCCTTCTATACCTTATGTATCTACTTACTGCAGTTTCTACATTGAAGTTAATTAAACGATGCTGTTTGCTTATGCATCAGGGCTGGGCATTGCAACATTACTAGCGACAGGCCCTGCTTGTCATTGTATTGACGTGGGAACTAAAAAGACTACCACTTGTCCCTTAAATGCAAAAGCAAAAGGAGGGGCACAGTCTCTCCCTATAATAAACAGTCCTGCTGTGTATTTCAGTGATCCTCTACACTCACACATTTCCCTTTGCAACAGCAGTTATTACTCCAGGCTTCTGATAATACCCCGTCTATGAATGGACGGAGGAGCCTCAACAATAATACACACACACACACAAATGATAATGCATGATTAAGAAGCCACACATTCACACCCACACGCTCAGCTGTAACAACGGGCAACAAGACAACCTATTTTCAAACACTGCCAAAAGCTTATGCACCATTTGGACTCCTATCACCTAAATTACCCATCTTGTAAAATACCTTCCCCGTCTTCCCACACATTCCACCCCTCCTCCCAACATGCACTGTTCCTCCATCTCCGTGGAGCCCAGCTACTATCTTATCACGCTCAAGGTCTCACAGAAGCCTGGCTTCAGCCCAGAGTCTTGAACAGGGGGCACACAACTTGGCAGACAGGGACTGCGGTATGTTTGGTGTTGTTTTTCCAGGCCTTTGTACATAGACCTTTTATCTTCTCTTTTTTTAAAGCTTCAAGAGTATATATCTGCGAAGGTTTAATTAGATGAGCTACACAGATCACTCACAGAATGAGCCAGGCAGACAAACAAGATGGAAAAGATAGATAAGGGACAGACAAACAGGCGCGCGCGCGCGCACACACACACACACGCACACACACACACACGATGATTTAGGAACATTACGTCTGATATTGACTAGCTGTATTGAAATTACAACATAAATCACACACATAGAAAATATAATTCGGGTAGAGGCTACACATTACTCAAACGACAACATTGCACCAACCGGCTACGTGTTGGAAACAGACAGCAGAATACAGAAAGGAAAGCATCAAATATTTATGAGCAGCACAGCCTCCTCTTTCCAAAAATCAATTCACTAATGAGCCACTTACCAGCCACAGAAGTCAGGAGAATCGTCAGGCAAAAGCCGAATTTAGCGAGCGATTTCATCGTGATTCGGCCCACAGACATGACAGTGTACAACCACTTCGGTCTCGTAGCCGGAGCTCCTCCGAGTCTTCTTATACTTCTTCTGCTCCTCTTTATTTTGCACTACTTTGTTTTTCGCCCTCTTTCCCCCCCCCTCACGTCAGCTCAATAACTTGAACTGATCTCTCAGGCGTGGAACACATTGAGAAACGACGCGAGAGAAAAAAGGAGAAAAAGAGGCGCTGTTGTGTTTGTGCTCGGTTGACGTGATTTGATGACTAACATTCAATGCCAGTTAAAAGTTAAGTTAGTCATGCTATCGACTCCGGCGCGGTCCGAGCAGGTAAACCGAGCAGCTAACTTGTTTGGCGGATCTGCCATCTACAAATAGCCAGCCGACAACGTCCATATCTGCTAGCTAACATGCTAGCTGCCTAGGGCGACTGTCTGCTTCTCGAAAACTTAACCAAAGAGGGTAAATATCGAATAAATAACCGGCGCACAACTAATTTGTGTAAATACAGACCATATTCATTTCCAGACTTTGTAGAATTGCCCACCCTTTCGACACAACAGGCGAGAATTTGACATATAAACGTTTGCCAATTAGCTCGGATAGGTTGCAAGCTGACTGCTACCGACGCTAGCCTAATAGCTAGCCCGTTAGTTCTCCGGGTCCCGTCTCATTTTACGGTCTTCGTTGTGAGGAAAATGATTCTCATGTCAACGGCGCCTACAATAGACTTTTCTGATGTGCGATGGACGTAAGTTGTAAGTCCCGTGCTGGCAGACGACGGGGTCGAGTTGATTGATATCTCTTGGTTAGATCTTTCCCGAGGCAGTCGGCAGCGCTTGGCATTGACGGTCTGGAGCTCCGCTGGGCAGACAGACAGACAGACAGACAGGGCGGCTGGGAACGCCTCGTTTGCAGGCTTGTCTGGACCGCTAGTCTCCGGTATCAGGTTGCTGCGGGTTTGGCGTTGGGGGTGGAGGACTGTGCTGCACATTCAGAAGGGGTGCTGCAGCGCCGCCGTGCCGCAGACGACGGTAATAACACCCTGTGAGCATATGCTGCGTTCAGGGTTCAGAATACTAAAACTTGGCTCACGTTTTAGAAAAACATTGCATTATATATATTAATGCAACCGGTTGAAAAGCCCATGGAAAAATGCTGTTATTTCAAATATTTTAAAGCGAGAGATAAAATTATAGATTATTTTAGATGTTTAATTATGTTGTTTTTATTTTACATTTACTTTGGTTTAACGTCTGTTTCCCATGTCTGTAAAGTCGCTTTGAATGGAACGGATTAAAGAATTACTAATTATTTGTGAAAACATGATAATAATTCAACAACAAATATGCACTATGATTACAATTTTGCCCATGGATATCCCCTTATTTCCATGTTTCATCCATACTGCTACTACTTAAAGTAACTATTTTCGATTGCTATAAAATACATTAATAGTTTAACTATTAGTGTTGCTTTGCTGGCACTGTGTGGTAAAAAACATAGTTAAAAAAGTTAAAGCCTGAAGCGCAGAATGTGTTAAAATCAAAGTTATTCCAGCAGGTGGCACTGTTAGCCTGTGTCCACTACAAACGGTTTGTAGTTATATAACCTCAAAATAGTATTTAGTGCTGCTCTAAATACTTTGTGCGCTTTGTAATGATATTAACTAATAAGACATACATTGCTATCTGAGTCCCTGAGGCATTTAATAATAATAATAAAGATAATTAAAAAATAATTAATAAAGAGAAACTGTTATATATTATGGAAAATGCACAATACCATACATTTTGGACACTGTAAAGTCACTGCTGAGTGTCCCAAAGCCATAGTGCAGTCATGTTATATACAGTAATGTATTTGTCCATAGCCTCCAAATATGAATTACTTTACGGTGCTGAGAGTTATTACACCGCGGAAGGGGGGCGTGCCAGTTTGCGCAATGGACGTCGGCTGACGGGACAGAGCGCAGCAGGCTTCGGATGTTACTCTCCGATTTCTGTTGACCAGACAGGGACTTCATCCTCGGTGCATCCCGAATGACTGTTTTCACTGCCGATATGGCTGAGCTAAAGTTTTAGAGAAGCACAATGACAGCGTAAAACTGCGCCAGCGTGCATTTACGCACGTCGGGACAGTCTGGAACGCAGGATTTCAGTCTTCGCATACCTCCGCCCGTGACGGTCGGCTCTTTTCCCGTACCTGGCCGTCGGATGAAAGGTGGGCTTACACCATGGCTTCTGCTCCGCCCGAGGCGAGGAAGTTTACCAGGGGGCTCAACAAACCGGGCACCGCCGCAGAGCTGAGGCAAAGCGTCTCCGAGGCTGTCAGGACGTCAGTGTTGATGGTGAGGGAAAGAACTAAACTGTCTCTTATGCACTCACACAAGACTGGATGCGCACAATCATACACTGTACAATATATCAAACAACATTATTGTTATAGGATTTCCCTCCAGCTGCTGACTATGGGGCTCTTAAACCCCGGTCTCTTTAGTTAAAAACCTGGACCACCTATTCTCATCAATGAATAATCAACAATCCTTTATTTTGGGAAGTGACATTTCTATAGTTATGCTGACAATTCCTGGTGCATATTCCCCAGGCCTGACTCAGCAGGGTGTCTTTTGTTTCAACCTTCTCAAAGGGGTTACCAGGTAACTGAAACATACACCTGCATCTCTAAGGGAACTAGAAAGACAACACACACACACACACACACACACCTGGCATATGCACTCAGAGAAGTATTTGTCTATAATGAGGATGATGTTGGCATTATTGGCATGACTTCTTCCCTTATATAAAAGGTTATATTGTTCCCTCATATGTCATTTCTTGTGTTTAGATTGTAATTGGTTGTCTTAGATTGTCCTGAGACACTTGTCCATGGCACTGACCTGGCTAAACCCAGTTCCTGTGTCTTGTTGCATAATAGTGATCAATATGCCATTTTTCTGCAGCTAACGGCTTTTGCTGTCAATTATGGCCGCTCTCTCTCTCTCTCTCTCCGTGGTCCCAGCGCGCCTGCTGATCAGGCCATCAACGGGCAGAGACAATTTAATCTCAGTTATAACGAGACCTGAGAACCGAGGGCTGATTATTTCTACACAACAAACGCACACACCCATTTCCTTTCCCTTGTAGCCATGTCTGTACATCTGGCTCCTAGTAGGCCAATAAATGCAGTTTAACGCACAGATTCAGCAGTAGCACACTTGACTAGCATGTTGCCTGTGGTCACATGATATGGGGATCTCAGGGGTCCAGGCGCTGACCAGTGACCGTGAGATCTTGTCAGTGCTAATGAGTTTGTATTGGGGTTGGGCATGGGTCATCATGTTACACTCACATACTGTGCATCATTGCCTTCACAGTGTGTAGTGAGGTTATGCACTCAGAAAAAAGGTGGAACAGAAGTGTACATTTACAAATGCATGCTAGTACATTAGCTGCCATTTCTACGTACTTTTATATATTTCTTCTGCTTTTCGTATTGTTCTCCAAACTGCTGTTTACTCCCACCAACCAGCAGCAATTTGCGAGAATCTCATGATCCCTCACCATCTTTTGGTTTCAGAAGGGACACAAATCCCGTCCTAAAGGTCATAGAGGTCACTGCCTAACGATAAACGTAGGGCCATATTTTTGGGGTGTACAGTCTCTTATTTTCCCAGATTTGACTAAATTCCTCCGTAGCCTGATGTCCCAGGCTGAGTAGTACTGAGTAGTACTACCCATGATGAATAAACAAGTGCCCCTTTAACAAACACTGGCACTTAGTTCAGGTTAAACTAGCAGAAACATGTACTTATAGTTACCAGAAACTACTTTGTACCTTTATGGTGGATCACAAGGTATGCATCTGGGTCCCATTATGTGCCTGTTACGGTACATCTGAGGAAAACGCACTCGTCCTGCACCTCTATTTTTGACTGTGTACTTATGCTGCAGCTGTTTCTCCTGCCCATTTGACATGGAGACTGACACGCTGGTATGGTAAAAGCAAATATATATATATACCTGCTTTTGTAAGTTAAAGCCAAAAGGATGCAGGAAGTGTTTTGTAGACGGACAGGTGTTTGCCTATAAAGAGTATCAAATGTAACATGCTCCTCTCGTATACGTGAAGCACAATCAATTATTTAGTATTAATCTTCGCCTCCACACATGGCAATTATGTCATAGTAGCCTATTAATTCTGTCTTAGCCCACAGTGTGTGGCATGGCATAATGGATGTCAGATCAGATCACTGGGCTGTGTTTAATAATGGATGAGATGACGCTAGGTGTCCTGGTTATTTTTAATCTTGCCCTCTTTCTCCTCTGTAACTTGCTGTCACACTAAGCATCCAGGGGACCATCAATTATAAATACCTGCATATGTGAGAAATCTTCTCGATTCAAGCCCGAGGTCAGCTGAGGGACTAGTGGACGTTCCTTCACACACACACACACACACACACACACACACACGCCATAGTTTCTGCAGGCGTGGCTGGCTCTCAGCTATACCTTAGTAAACAAAGTGGTGGCCAAGCAGTGGAGCAGTAAAGACAGCCCCTGCAGTTTTAATAATCACTTACAACTGCGGGAAATGCTTGCTTCAAGGTTTTTATACGTCTTTCTGCCCTGTCCCTGCCCTGCTGAATGAGTCTCTTTATTCATTCCTTCATGTACATAATCATACATACTAGAAAAATCATAGATTTAGTCTTTTTATAGTTTTGGTTCTTTGTTTCAGACTTTCCACTTCTGTACACTTACTAGTGAGAAACACTAACCCTGTAATGTGCATTCTGATACTTTAATAGCGCCTCTCATTTATAGTTGGTTCAGACCAGCAGGTCAAACTGTGGAATTCCACTTAAGGGTGAACTCCAGTCCAGAGGATTTGGTCTGATTACAGCATTAAAAAACCTGGCAGAGATAATCTGCAGATTTGCAGATGCTTTAGCACTGCTGACCTATATTGGTGTCATGATACAGGAGCTGTGATAAAGCGGGGTGTTTGGTCGTCTGCTGGGTTTGTGGTTTAGTCCCAAGTTGCTGCCACTGATAGCTGAGTCCAGGGCTTTTCTGGCCATGTGGTTTGTATCGTCTTTATTTAGGCTACCTCATATTCTGTGCCGTTAACCACCCTCACGTTGGCGTAAACACTCGCTGTCTTTTTGCTGTGGCGGCCACTCTGGCATGTGTGTGTTTGTGTATGTAGACGTTCTTGCATGTCATTCGCCTGCCTGTCAGCGGCAAACGTGATTTCTCCCAGCGAGGTTCAGCATTGCGATTTTGACGTGTTGCCAGTTTCCACCATATTCAGCCAACGAGGCTGTCATCATTCTTTAGAGCCTGCAGGCTCACAAATGAAGAAGTCTGTTCTTGTTTGAGTGCCACATCGTTTTTATTGGATAGTTGCTGCTGCATGTTTTTGTTTCTGCTACACGGCATGCAGTGTTGATTCAAAGAGCGTTAAGGGAGATTTCAGCTCATTGCAACATCTTCACTGTTTTGAGAGTTTTTTTGTTGTTGTGTATTGTAGGAATTAGGGTTTAACAGATGCAAAAATAAAAGTCTGTTAACAATTTAAAACAGCGTCTGTTAACAACATCAACCACTTACTCTGGTTTATAATGTTTTAATTTACTTTATCTTATTTAATTAGCTCCATCAATCTGCTGGTGCTAGATGAAAAGTCTGTGGATCACCAAAGTCATAAGGGTTTATCCTCTGGGGACCATGCATGTCGGTACAAAATGTCACTGCAAGGCATACATTAGTTGTTGAGATAACTCAGGCTGGACCAAAGTGGTGGGTAATGAGTAATGTTATAGATTACTTTAGATACATGAAGGGGGTAGTTATGTACAGTTTATGCATGTATACATGTCAATATACAGTATATTATACAGTATAGTACATGTCACTAACCTGGCTAAAACGGGGCATTAGGCACATGCAATGTCATTAACCTGAGATGATCATTTAATGCAGTCAGTTATGTTTGTGTGCCTACATGTAAATATGTGTATGCAAAGTATAACTTTGCATGAGCAGAAACAGTCTTTATGTAGGCACATTGCAAATATTACAAAGATCTGTCTTTGGGATACAACATAGAAACTAGAAAGTGTTTGTATATGATTGTTTCAGTGCTTTGTAGTGCTGCAGTTTGAGTGGTGTAGTGGTGTGTTGCACCATCCTTTTAAAGGAGATAGGTTGATTAGGTATCAATTAAGTCGGAGGACTTGTAAGAAACAGATTAAAAAACAAGGTCTAAAAAGAAGCAGCAGAGGCTGAGATATACTGAATTTTAGACCATAATACCAGAAACTGAAAGGGTCAAGCTCCAAAAACACTGGAAACTACAATTCCCATAATGCAACCAATAGCATATTTCATTTGGCCCCTTTCTGCCTGGTAAATGTCCTCATCTTTCAAACTCCACACCTCCAGTTTCTAACGCAAGCTTTCTGTTACAAGCTGAAACAACCCTGATGACATCATCCTATCACCATGACATCACCAGGGTTATTTTCTCAGACTTGACAAAGCTCCTCCAGAGCCACAGAAGACATAGGCTTAGTGGCGCTCCCCCATGACAAGTAAAATGTGTCTTTGTGTCTTTTACTTATAATGCTTGTGTGCCTTTAATATGAACACAATTGACGAAACAGTTGCTGGTGCATCAGCAGTGCAGCCAGCCTTGTCTGCAAAAATTGGGCAGTGACCATATAAAATTGCTCTGACCCAGTTGACACAATTGCACACCCAGTTCTCTGTAGCATGTGTAAAAATAGCCATTTCACTTTAGTGTGGAAAACGTTCATGATCCTTTTGGCTGCCTAAGAATCCTTCCATGTGAAGGTTGGGCTGAGAACGGTAGAATTAGAGTGGCCTAGTTAGAATATGATATGAACTAAGGCAACAACAGTGTGCTGGTTTTTCCTATTACTTGTTTGTTAGCCCCGAAGAGAACTGAACGCAGCCACAACCTCGTGTCAGTACAGACTTTTTCTTTCTGTCTACACAAAGATCCCGTTCTAGTCTGCCAGATTACCTGCAGGCCATTAATGAGAGACACTCAATACCCAAATCACATGGGTGTAACCCAGATCCTACAGCAACGTTCGTTATTGTTAGCCTGAATTTAGGTCCCCGATGAAACTATCGGCACATTTGCCTGAGATGAGGAGAATTTGTGTTGCAACTTGCACTATCTGTAGTAAAAGCACAAATGAAACATGGTCTGGGCCACTTTTGAATGACAAAACAGTTCTTTAGCATCGTAGTACATAACTGCTCTCCCTGTAATAGACATGGGCTTGTGCAATTTAAGATTGGGCATCATGTTCGTTTAACAAAAAACAAATTATCTGAAATATATCCCACTTTGTCCCAATCGTCTTCTGGGGTCCCTGAGCGATCCTCACAACTTATTATATAAACTAAATCCCAAACAGGCATTTTCTAACCTGCTGTGTTTTCCTTATTAATTAGAATTAATTGAGGTGAAAGATGTAATCTATATAGACACCTCTTATGTCCTATTTTTATCATCCATGCTAGTGTCGTCATTCCGTCGGTCAGTTCACCACTTTGGTCCAGATGGAAATCTCTCAACAACTATTGGATGGATTGCCATGAAATTTTGTACAGATGTTCATGGTTACATCAAACCACCGCAGTGAAACTTGGCTGCCATGCCGTCTTTTGGATCATTGCTCCGCTTCCCGCGCTCTCTGGGTCACATTACGGTATGTTTTGGTGCAAAGCTTTCACGATCTGTGTGCCCCTTGCATGGCATCATTTGTTGTTTGCTTTAATTCATGTGGATGGGGAGGGAGTGCCTCCCAAAATCCATTAGAAAAGATGAGGTAAGAAGCGTCGCTGGCTTTTTCTTTCCCCCCAGCGAGTCATCAGGCCTCAGTGTTGTTGCAGTGTTAGGAGCAGCCTGCGGGAGGCAGCAGTGTCCTTTATCCTAGAGGTACTGTAGTGCAATGATCATGCAGTAAGTATTTAAACAAGTAAAGGCAAAGACTTGTGCTTTCTTAGAGCAGTGGAGAAGAAGCTCTTTATTATTGTGTCAGCATTAAGCTATGGCATGGCACTTCCACCTTCACCTGTCATGGAAATAAGGCTTTCATTTAGTCACTTGAATCTCTTGCAAATAGAGATACTTTGTGCCCTCTCTTGCTTTTTAACATAATTCTCCTTCTTACCCATTTTGCTGCATCATCCACTTAAAAGTAGGTGAGTGTGTCAGCCACTGATGAAATATTTACACCAGCCAACCGAGAGAAGCTGAAGAAAATTCAAAGAATTGTTTGCCTGCGCATTTAAATTGGCCTCGCACAAAACGCGCCTGTATCCTTCAGCTAACGTCTGTGCTTCTGAAGAGAGGCTGCTGCGATGTCAATCAGGCCATGATTTGCAGAGGGTTGCCAGGTTTGTTCTGTTTGTCCTATGACGTTTCATGCGTGATGGATCAGTCCCAACAAAGGCCCTGCGGGTCAGGGGAAGTTAAATCATTCCTTTTTATGTCTCCGAGCGCATGTGAATGACATCAGGGTGATGACTGCATTGTTTGTGATTTCATTCAGTGGGAGAAAGAGGAAGGAGGGAAAGAGTAAAACATTGTCCGCAGCAGCCAGTTTGTGTGTGTGTGTGTGTGTGTGTGTGTGTGTGTGTGTGTGTGTGTGTGTGTGTGTGTGTGTGTGTGTGTGTGTGTGTGTGTGTGTGTGTGTGTG
>JAVQJD010053968.1:0-83224 GCA_036023655.1 Nannoperca australis
GCAGATACTGTGCGTTTGATTTGAGGGTAACATCACACTGTTGACAGGAAAGACCGGAAACGGGACACAACAGAGAGCCTGGCTAATTGTAACGGGTACAAATTTCGCCTACCAGCACCTCTAAAGCGCACTGCTTAGCACATTATATCGTATTTGTTTAATTAATCAAAATAACAATTTGTCATTTTACAAGGGATTTTCTCCTTTCTTTCTTTATTGGCTGGGAGCAACTTCCTGGAGTCCCTGTTGGCAACTGGTCTCGCCACAGGAGTAGTCCAGTGCTTAACTCCCATGCACATGAATTGTCAGTTTATGCTTTAGTTTTTTGTTTGGGGAAACAAACAAGATATATATTGTACCTAGTATTGGAAGAAAGTGAAGCATAAGTAAGCATATTTTACAAAATGTTGAACTCTTCCTTTAATTATCCAGGAATCAGTGGTTCTTTTACTTTGTCCCCTGGAGTTCAATTAAAGTAAAGCTGAGAAGACGAGCAGACTTTATGTGAGAAGCACAGGCTTCTCATACCTGATACTGTGCGGCAGGCGAGTCTTTTCCATTTGATTTGAACTCCTGATTATTGAATTTGACAGTTAGTCTACAACATACAGCATATTTACATACATTTACATAAAATGAAACATTTCATGCCTAATAGTAGCATTACCAGATGCACTAAACGATAATATGAGATGCATAGTAGCTTGGAAAATGACAATAAAATAGATAGTATTGGTAAGTATTAGAGTACTTACAACGAAGGCAATTAAAAGTGTTCATTATAGCTTCATCTGCCAATAATCTTCTTGATAAATCAATTGATTGTTTGGTGTAAAAAATCATTCACAGTATCAAGTCCAAGCTGATCATCAGATGTCTGGTTTTGTTCACCTAACAACCAGAAACCCCAAAATATTCAATTTGCTACATTTGAGCACCTTAAACTACCACTATTTTGAATAAATTCATTCACTCATTCTTGGAGCATCCAACTCTGTAGTATGTAGACTATGAAAGTCCGTAACAAGCAGTTGGTGGAGTAGTTATTACTAACTGGTGCTGTGCGACTCAGAACTACACGTTAAAGTCTAGATTAGAGTTTCCAAAGTTTCTAAATACCAAATGTGTCTGTGTATAAAATGATACACAAGACATGTAGACTATTTTAATTTGATGGACTGGTGCAGCGATAAACAAATGTAATCTTGGGTTAGAATAGTTAACTGACATCTTACAGCTTCAATGAAGAGCTGGAACAAGTCAGTTTGAAATATATAGGATTCTGTTTGATCATGTTTAGAGTCTATGCTATTTTAAGGGAAACAGGGATAACTGGATGTTAAAAGGTCATTTTCTTTCATTTTCATTTTCTTTCAGTCAGTCCATTAAAATCACCCTGAAGCTGTGAAGCACATCTTCTGTGCTGCTGAAAAGAGACCCCGATGCTCCAGGATGGATCAGGCACTTCCCCGCCAGAGCTCCACCTCGGACCTGCTTGAACCGGACAGCGAGGAGCTCCTTCTTAGAGTGGACTTCTTCAGGAAACTGGGTTACTCTTCAGCAGAGGTGATGGCTGCTCTGAGGAAGTTGGGCCTAAACACAGACACTAACGCGGTGCTGGGAGAGCTGGTCCGGAGCAGGACCAGTACTGCACCCTGCGTGCCCAGTTCTGACAGTGATGAGAGGAGCGCAGGCCAGAAGGACCCTCTGCTGCCTCCCAGTTGGGCACTTGGACCCTGCAGAATCACACCGCAACTCGGGGACCGGAAGAATACTGACATAGAATTGAGGCCTATTGTTATCGACGGCAGCAATGTTGCCATGAGGTAGTGTTGATGCATTATTTTCTCTCTCTTTTATAGGATCACAGATCCTTAACTCAATTCATACCTCGTACTTTTCTTATCTGCTATATTTTGCTACTTTGAACCGCAGAGCTGCACCAACACCTGTACACAAAAAGCAACATAGAAACATGCATTTTCCTCCATTGTCATGTCACTTGACTACTTCAAAATGTGTAAACTACCCTGCCTGTGCATGCAATTATTTAAAGGCCACTGCTACAGTATGCAAATTCTAGGCACACCTTTCAAAATCTCCACCTCTCAATAGATACGTTATGCAATATTTGAAGCTCAGAGCAAGTAATAACCTGAGGGACCATTCAAAGACACGTGGTATTTACACGGATCAACTGACGTTTTACATCTCCTTTTCACATAATTCATGGTCAAATTGTTTGTTTTGCATGTTTTCTCACCTTCTTGTTTTATAGTCATGGCAACAAGGAAGTGTTCTCATGCCAAGGCATCCAGCTGGCAGTTAACTTTTTCCTGGACAGAGGTCATAAAACCATCATTGTGTTTGTTCCCACCTGGCGCAAAGAGCAACCCAGACCTGATGCCCCCATAACAGGTGAGGATACAAGACAAGCACAACCAAGCAGACAGATCTCACCAAGCAGATTGGAAATAGCGCGCTTGGTCACCAGTGAGGGCAGCTCCATTGCTAAAAGCTACTGATTCGCTAACTGCCACTTGGCTTTACTTTGAATAAAAGACTGGAAACAGGACAAAACAGCTAGCTTGGCTATTTGTAATGGTTACAAATTTCACCTACCAGCACCTCTAAAGCTCACTAATTAGCACATTATATCTTATTTGTTTTATTCATCAAAATGACAATTTGCCATTTTACAAGGGATTTTCTCCTTTCTTTCTTTATTGGCTGGGAGCAATAACTTCCTGGAGTCCCTGTTGGTAACTGGTCTCGCCACAGGAATAGTCCTTAACTCCCATGTAAATGAATTGTCATTTTATGCTTTAGTTTTTTATTAGGGTAAACAAACAAGATATATATTGTATCTAGTATTGGTAGAAAGTAAAGCATAAGTAAGTATATTTTACAAAATGTTGAACTCCTTTAATTATCCAGAATTCAGTGGTTCTTTTACTTTGTCATCTGGAGTTCAATTAAATCTCTGAGATTTGTTTCCTCTATAGAGTTCTCTTTTACCAAGAAATGTGAAAACGACTACCCCTTCAATCTCCTGTAACATTAAAGCTGTAGATATGCATATTCCTGTATTTGTGATGTATTCTCTCAGCAGCCATGAAAAATGGTTTTATTGTTGTCAGAGGCAGGACTACTGAACTCGTAGCCAAAGTGCATGGGCAACACAGTTGTGAAACAGAGATTTACAGAATTAGATACCAAGTTATGTTTCCGTATGAAGCCAAGACTACAGATTTGTTGTTACAGTTTTCGCATGTGTACAGTATGATCTCTGGCAGTTTAACACAAAGAGCTCTACATTTCTGACAGCTGAGTCACTGACGATTTTGGGTGTATCTGAACAATCCAGATTAATATGTGCACTACACCCTGTCTTTGAGCAGAAAAGCTGCCATTCATTCAGTCCTAATGCATCATGAAGTTTCAAACTGACCTCTGACAATTCCAACAACAGCTGCATAATGAAAGGTCCTTTTAAAACTGATGCATCATCACCCCGTGGCCATCATTATTTAGTATCAGTATAGCCTGGGTGGAGCAATCCAAAGGTTCTATTTTCAATCTGTGAACAAGGAAGTAAAAATCAGCCTGTAGTCATTCATGGGAAAGTCCCATCAGAAAGTCCAGCTGTGTTTTTTCTTCCACACCTAGTTTACTTGCAGTAAACTGTGTGGTTAACTGCTGATAGTCATCAACAGCAAGAGGCTAACTGAAGACAGAAAAGAAAAAGCACTTAGTTGTGTCAAGTGTGTTTTGAGTGTATTGTCTGTTAACCAGAAATCAACCATACAAACACCTAGCTTTCATGTAACCTGGCCTCTTGTTCATACAGATTTTGTGGTTCATTTCATTTCACTTCTATCTTCCACAGTTTACATATGGTATTTTCTTTCACTCACCTCGCAGGTAGAGTAATATGATATAATGTCCATAGAGATAGTTATGACGTTGGTGCAGGTGATGTAAACGCTCGTCTTTTGTATTCTGACTGACTGCTGGGGCTTTGTGAAATGCTTATTGAATTTTTTCTTAAACGATTAAATGTATGTCATGTTACGTAACAAAGCTACGCACTTAATATACAACAGTCAATAAAAAACGTTGACAGAACTCAGTTAACTGCACTGTAAAATGGTTTAATACAAGTAGCGCTTGTACACTATGTCTCCACGGCCACCTGACTAATGATTGTTTGCATTTTCAGATCAACACATCCTGTTGGATCTTGAAAAACGGAAAATAGTGGTCTTCACTCCATCGCGCCGCGTTGGGGGTAAGCGAGTGGTTTGCTATGATGACCGCTTCATCGTTAAGTTGGCGTATGAGTCAGATGGAGTGATCGTATCCAATGACACCTACCGTGACCTCCAAGGAGAAAGACCTGAGTGGAAGAAATGCATCGAGGAGAGGCTCCTCATGTACTCCTTTGTAAACGACAAGTAAGCAGTCAGCCTGTTTTTCTACCTGAGCCTGAGAGGTTTCACATGTTCTTTCCATGAATGCTGTTTAATGTGGATTCCAGATATTGCAATAGTGCATCTTGAGGGTGTAATCAGAGAAACAGAATTACGGAAGTATGTAAAGTAAGAAAAGTAATTTCTGTTTTTTGTCCAGGTTCATGCCACCAGATGACCCTCTGGGTCGCCATGGCCCCAGTCTCAGCAACTTCCTTAGGAAAAAGCCTCTGCTGACAGAGCAAAAGAAACAGCTCTGTCCCTATGGTAACATTTGATTAGAACAACGCAGAAAGAGAAACCCTTCTGCTGCAATATACAGTATTTTTTTACAGTGTATTTTTTAGACTTTTCACTCTTTTAGAGGTTTTGGAAAAGGAAGGAATGTTGTTCCCAAATGAGATTACCTAAAACTTCTGTGTGTGTTTGTGTTCCTTTTTGTTTTCCTCAGACAAAAAATGCACCTACGGCATAAAATGTAAGTTCTACCATCCAGAGAGGACAAACAAGTCCTACCTGTCCTTGGCTGATGAATTGCGAGAGAAAGCCCAGATTTCCACTGTAAAAGAAGAGAAAAATGCCAGATTATCACCCAGACAGTTTCAATCTGATCCTGGGCCTGCTTATAATGCCTGTTCCAATCCTCACGACTCCAACACAGAGTACATAAGAGACCAGCAAAGTTCCTTACATCCCAGTCAGGTTAGTAAAAATACACTGCTGTACGAGGACCCTAGAAAAAGTCAGAATCATATGCCCTGTTCTATAACAGGAAGCCAGTGTCAGAAAGACCCTGGACAGCAGTTGATGCCCAACCATTACTATACCGGCATCTCTCATGAGCACCTGGATTCTGGCCTTGGCTCTTATGAAAGCCAGTACTCTGACTTTTCGCATTGCTTCAGTCACTCCCACAGGCTCAGTCCCCAGCAGCAAAGTGCTCTCCCTGGGCCCCGACAAGCCTCAGTGCATTTAGAGAAAAATAACACCAGCCAGCCCTGCAGGTGCTGTTACCATGTAGTCCCCTCAACAGCTCACCACCAACATCATGGAAACCTGGACTCCAAGGGTCAACCCAAATGTGACACCTACCCTCCTCACATGTTCCGGCCTGGTGTGCCACACCCACACAGCCTCCCCAGCCATCTCCATTACAGTGGAGCCCCACATCATCAGCAGAATTACTGGTCAGATCCCTTTCTGGGGCTGCCCCAAGCCGGGACATCATGTATTCTCCCCTCTTCGGCCCATTCCCCACACTCCCACAACTCTTGCTGCTCTTACAGAGGCCATCAGTATCATCCCTGGGGCCAACAAGAGTCATCCTCTGCTGCATTTGACCCCCAAAGGGTGGAACTTCGCCAGAAACTGCAAGCCATCTTCAACCCGCATCAGGTGGATACAGTCATGGAAATGTTTCCACATCTGATGGATGCGGAGAAACTGGCTGGAGAGATCCTCAAGCTGAAGGCTCAGAGAGGGATATTCTGATTATTTCTCTGATGATGTTCTTCCCTTGCATCCTCTCCTGGGAGAACTAACATGATACTTGTGTTGACACGTCGTAGCAAACAGAGAATCTCTAGAGAAGCTTTTCTAGTGTCTATAAATAGAGTAATATAGAGTGATTTGAAAACTATAGTACCAGTCAAAGTTTGGATACATTTCCCCATTCAAGAGAATGGGAAACTTTTGACTGCTACTGTACTTGCAAAGATGTTTTATTCTGTGTAATGTGACATTTTAGAAGTGCAATTTGCCTTCATATTTATGAACAGTTCAGATAATATGTTCTGAGTTATATGCATTTATATGATAATGTAGTCAAATGAAACCTTGTCATCCATGTTTTGGATAAAAAAGTGCCTCTAGACCAGAAATAGTTATGACCAAGTTGCTAGAGTTTTGACTGTTGATGCATATTGTGTCAAATGTAATGTGTTTTAATATTTGTCCAAAAAGAAGTTCTCACGCAATGATGAATTGCTGTATAAAGTATTACTTTTACTTTTATTTCACAGCAGTTATCTCCGTGAGGTGCAGCTACAGTATATTTTAACATACAGGATTTAAAGTAAATCCTAATCTAATTAGGAAACTGAGAAAAAGACACCAGCGAAAGAAATGTTCTGATGTGTCATCCCCCGTTTCCAGTAAATCAGGATCAGTTTCATGAAGTATTCTCAGAGCAATTGTTGCTGTAATACTACACAAGTATTTGGGTTACTGTGCACATAGAAATTTTGAATCCTGTCCTCATGAACAAGCAGATTCATGTTCTCTTAGAAAATCACACTGTAAGTATATACTGTAAGATACATTCATACTAAGCATGTATAGGAAAACCCTGTCACAAAAGAAATAAAAGGAATTTCATGTGTTACTTTCTTGTAAGGTTAGTGTTGTACCAGTCTTTCTTGATCTTAGCTAATGCATCTGTAAAAATGCCTCCAAAGTGTATCAGGAAGTGAGAAACCTGGCACTTACTCATGGTTACATCATAACATATTGCCTAAGATTCCTACTGAACTAAATTTCACAAGTGTGACTTCTGTGCACAGACCCTTCTGCAACATTTGTTCTGTTTTGGGGAGAGCCCAATGGTTTTACAAACTAAGAAATGTTCTACTCTGCAGCTCATGTTGCAGGCTTGAATAAATCCAAAACTAATTTTGTTTTCCCAGCATCTGAAGGGAAATGTCAGCCTGTGTTTGGGTGTGTACGCATTCTCATTAGACAGATGAATGTCAATTGAACATAGTTATCTGGCTATTCTGGAGTTACTGTTAAAAGACACTTCTTAATTTTCTGAAAAGATGCATTAACTTTTGGATGATTTTGGTAATCCCCTGAGTTCGAGCGCTGCCTTAGCTTGCTGTGAAACTAAGGACATTGCCATCAGTCTCAGCTGTACTTTGTGTTTAGTGCTAGTATGAATGTTAGCATACTAACAAGCTGGAGTGACGTGGTGAATATGGTAAACATACCTGCTCAACATTAACATGCACAGCAATAGAATTGTGAGCATATAGCTCAGGGCAAGAAAAGAAATTGTGTTCACAGTGATCAACAGGTTTTTAAGACGTATGGTTATCATTCTTCATAAGTCTGTGCTTGTGCTTGAAATTCAGCATTTCTATGTAAAACTAAGACAGTGAGCATACTAGTACACCAACTAACTCAACAAAAGAATAGCAGTTACATTCTACAACTGTAACATTACTGTCTGCCCAAGCTCACACAATATAACTACTTAAAATGAAATGGTATTTTTATTGGGAATAACAGACAAGACTTACATGACATACATACGCTTTATGTATATGCTTTGATACAAATATTCATAATATATTTATATATATATTATATAATTATAATAAGGTATCAAATCCATGGCTGTAACTGTTTTCTGCTGCATTCAGCTGGCCCTCTCTCGATGGATCCAGATGGGCAGCTCTTTGTGGCAGTGTGTACTTTTGTCATTCCCAGGCCATCAGTAGTTTGTGGAATGGTACAAAGGCACCATAGCCAGGCTTGCTGCAAAGGACAGAAACAGAAATAATCAAATGTGGGCTAAACTCATGAGGAAAAACAAAAAGCACAGAGAAGTTCACTTGGTTTACCCATGTGTAGGATATATAGGTTATATATCATGTGCTTATTGTATTTTACCACTTGGGTTTATCAAGAAAAGGATAGATTTAGGCAGTGTTTCCAACAACAGTGAATCTAACATGTCATTGCTGAAGGGCAAATGAGCTCACATCTTAAGTTCACACCTCACTAAATTGAGCATGCCAAGTTTACCGCAGCTTGATATTTGCATATTCAGCTCAGTCAAGTATGTCTGGGGGCATTGTTTGGCTGTTAAATACCTAAGAACTGCAGAGTGATGCCTTTAGAGACACTTAAATGTAACTGAATGTGTTTAACCCAGGCTTTGGGAATTGCAGTTTAATAATAGATGATCCTACCAGAACATTACAAATTCACTCAACTGTACTGTGGTAATCTGTAATGTAAGAATAGCAACTTCTAGTCAATACGTATTTAAGGAAGCATTTGAAATGCCTTTTCCAAAAAGTAGTGGAATTATTCCAGTAAAACAGTACTGAGTGACGCAATGGTGGACTCAATAAATCTCAGTGCAACACTGAATGTCAGGTTGCACACCCTGAAACACATTAAGAAGCGACATGTTGCTTGTTTTCACACAGTAAGAAAATGAGATCAGTGACCATTCAAAGTATCTGTGTCCCCTGTGGCTGCCATCGTGTAATCCGTGATCAGGTGTCTGCAGCTCCACCCCAAGGTAGAGATCTGCCTCCCCCTGCAGGTGGCCCAGGAAACGAATCGTTCCTGTGCTGATCCGTCCAGACGGCAGCACGATCCTGACCCGGTGACCCAGCTCCAGGTCCATGGGGGAGTGGGGTACAAAAACCCTGTGAGGCCCTTGGGACCTCCATGACCTCACGCTGGAGGAAGAGAGAGTTTGGTCCGTAGAACAAATATAAAGATGACTATAATCAATTCTATGGTACTTGAATTGACAACTTTAGAAACAGCAGTGAAATTACATCATATATGGATGGTGTTTGTTCTTCTAAATACCAAGTAATGAAAAAAAATTTTTTTTAATTATTTCTAAACAGTGGTTACAGGTGATTTTACTCAAGTAAAAGGGCGAAGTACGTCTTCCACCACCAGCTGTACCTGGTGGCTGAAGATGAGCAGGAGGCAGGTCTTGAGCTCAGTGCCGATGATGAGGATAGCTGGAAGCCTGACAAACTGCTTGAACGAGTCTCGCCTTTTGTTGACAACTCACACTCTCTGTGATGGTACGCCATTCTTGAGAGGCCGCCTGTTCACCAGAGAATAGCAGTTAATGTATTGAATTCAAAAGCATGCATTTTTTTTAAACTTCTGAATGAAATCAGTGTGTTTTGCTGTCATTTACTTGAACACTTCTCAAATACTCCGTTGTCCTCTCCTGACTCTCCCTGGTCATCACAACTCTCCTCTCTCACAAACCCTCCAGCCTGAGAGGCCAGCTAAGGTAAAGCAGACAAGTTATCATTACTGATGCTATAGACACACCTTTAACACCCCCCACACACACACACATACACACACACACACATTCACAAGCACACCTGATTATGTAGTTCTTCTTGTTTGCTTTGCAGCTCTGCAAACCTCCTGTCCCATGATGCTCTCTCACAGGCGATCCTGGTCTTGAGTGACAGAATCTCTTTCTCGGTTTTGGTTAGTCTCTTATTAAGGGAAGTTGTATGGTCAGGGCTACCCGGTATGACTGCAATCCCTTTATTTTCAGAAACTGACAAATAAAGTCACATCAGGTCATCGCGTCATATCTCTTCTTACACATGGAAATACAGCTTGTTGTTGTTTTACATTTAACCCTGATTGGTGGGATAGAAAGACTTTTATTTCATTTTGAGGGACATTGGAAGGTCATCTTTTATAATATCCCCCCAAAACAAAAGGACCATTACACAATTAAGGCTCATAGAGCTACAACGCACCAGCCTCTGTGAATAGATTTAAGCCAGCTAAGTAAAGTCTTTTTAATTGAAAGTGAAGATTTTATTGGGCAATTTATATTGTCGATTTTTATCAGATCCTCACCCACAAGTTGTCTCAGCTGTCGGCCTGTGTCCTCTGTAATGTGCCGTTCCCGTGGCAAGAATTTGATTGCATTGTATGGGCATATCTGCAATGCAAATAAAACTGGCCTAAATATCCCCATAAAAATCACACGTTATCAAAATGTTGGTTGTTGAGATATCTAAATTTCAGTAGGAAGGACAAGTTTCACAGAACATACACTCACCCAAAGGAACCTGCAGGTGCACAGTATCCCTTTGAATGTCCAAGTAAACACAGTCCTCAGGATATATGTTGTCATGTTGAAGCATGTTCACCTCACATTGTGGTATTCTGACTGGGGAAAGAACTGTTACTGTTAATGGTATTTATCTATTCCAGTTCATGAAGGGGTGAAGTTATTCAGCTAAAATGAAACTGGACCTCTACATGACAATGTATTATAGTTTTGCCGAACTGTGGTCTAATGAGTCCAAAAGGTCAGGTGTAGCTGCTAAAGTAGGCTATCTATAGATGGATGCTGCCATGCTGTGACCAAATAAACAAATAAACACACATAAAAAACAGAAACATGGATGGAAGTATTTGACCATCCATGTTCACTGAACAGAGCTGAACACTGACCTTTGCCAGACTGTAGGAAAACAATCCCATGTGAGGTCATAAGGAAGTGGTAGCTCCCATTTCTGCTCAATGGGTCTCCTTGAGCTCCCAGTCCATAGTGAAGGCTAATGTGGTGCACAAGCCTCGCTGACCTGTTGCTACGCACCAAGTCTGTGTGAACAGTGCCGCTGACGACTGCTGGGTTGGTAAATCTCGTCTAATCTTCTTAGTCATGCAGTTACGCGGTCCAGTTGCATCCAGGCTGCTTAATTTGGTCTACTGAGCCTTCTTTATAAACAATGGGAATAAGCCTCCACATGCAGCGACACTGTTGCCCCTGTTGGAGAAGGCAGGACTCACTGTCAGCATCCATCTGTTCTGTCATTAGCTTGTTTTAACAATAACCACAAAAGAATTGAAACAATAAAGGCTTTAAAACTAGATTTAATCTGGAGGCCCTTTGACAATATGGGAAATTCTAATTTTCTGTGTGCTTGGTAAACAAATGATCAGTAAATCAAATTATTCTCAACTATTTGCCACAGAATGACCCTGCAGATTTAGAACTCTCTCAACGGTCTGGAGCCTCGGGACAGTTGCTCATTTTAATAAGCTGGCACACATTTTAACCTCTGGACAGTCTGTATTTGACATGTTGACATGTATTAAATAGCAAACAAAGTTTTACTTCTGTGGATATACTAGGTTTTGAAAGTCAAATAGACCTTGTTCACTTGATTTATCTGATTTCATGCACATAAACTAGTATATATTACTTTTCCCTGGTAGGTTGTGGTCAGAAATAGGAGCCTAAACTACCGAAAGGGGAAACAATTCTTCCTGGTTGATTATCCGATTGATTATACAGTACAAGAGTATTTGGTTTCAAAATAAAACTAGACATTTAAATGACATGTGAGCCTACAGGCAATATTTACATGGCTAATAGTTGTGTGTGAATGGAAGTATAATTGCAGCCCTCACACAGGCAGTTTCTGTTCAGGTGCGCTGCGTACATCTGTTGTCTGCATTCAAAGAGACAGAAAAACACTTAGTCTCGCATCCCAGTTCATGACCTCTTACACGCATAGTACACATGCCTGCTAACAATAAAACAGCTAATTCCCAGTTTGAGGCAATAACAATGAGCTCTCAGATGTCACTCATTTGACTAAGAGTTTGCAACATGTTGGTTAGCAAACAATAGTGTCTGTGTAAAAGACACATGTTAGAATGCAAATGCGGAGGATATTTAAATGCATGCACATGCAAAGATACAGGGCCGTTTGGTGATATTTGGGGATAAGTTACCAATTTGCCAGGAGTTTTGTCATACCTGCCATAGGAATTCTAAATTAAATACCATGTGGCTGTATGCATGTAAATGCGAGGAGATGTAGGTATGTATGGGTGTGCATGTATGGTGACTGTATCTGTGTGTTTTCCAGGTAAGACATATACATGTGCTGGCTATAAATAATTCAAAATTAATTTCACGTGTAACCTTATGTTAAAAAAAATTTCAGGTCTGTCTTCATGTCTACATGAACATTAAAAGAGTTATTGGTAAAATAAACAATTCCTAAGGACTATAATCTTGGATCAGTGACAGAAAACAAGGATGCTGTCATATCTGGATCAGATAAATCCAAGACAATATGGACTCACAGTCCAAAGAAATGCTATAGCTCTCTCTTTCTTTTGTAAACTTAAAATATGAAATAAATTGTTAGTGACAAAAAGTGAGAGAGTTATTGGTATTTGCTCCTCCTGTCCACTCTGGCAGTGAAAAGGTCCCTTCCTAACACGAATCCAACGATGGGGACAATGTCCAGAGTCCTTTCATTGTGCAAAAACACACACAAACACACACTGAAATCCAGCTGAAGCTAAAATGAGCTGAAATGATGTGGTTATTTTCAATAGATCTTTAAATGTTGCCTTAACAATTCCTGCGCTGCCCCACTCAGCACCGCCCAAGAGACACGAAGAGCTACTTTTGTACTAAAAATGCTACAACTTTGGAAGATACCCAGAGGACTACTGAAGTCACATATCAGCTTAACTTTCCATTTTGGCACAGAACGAGTACAGTAGATTTGGTCCTCCATCTCTTACATTTAAATTACATTATGACGGGATCTCTGCACAACTAGAATTTTAGCTACTGATAACTCTTTCAAAGTCTACATGGATATCTTTGTATTGTTTTAAGACACACTGAAATTTTCAGCAGGTACCAGACTATTAACAACAATGATGCCCAGATGATAAATACTGAGTCTTTTGGATACATAGTCTTTACTTCATTATTATCTATCAGGAACTCCATAAATTATATTAATATGACATTACAAATACAATTCAAAGCCAGATCTGGTTTTACTACCTACAGAATTTTAGAAATAACCCTCAAACTCCACTGTTTCTCATGTTTTTCCATGCAGTTGCTGTGAAAAAAAAGGAAGGACTTCTGTCACCTGAATTGTGGAAGTGCCTTTTGTGTCATGCCCAAGAATTCCAAGTTCTTTTGGCCACAAAGAGGGAATTGTAGTGTGTGGGGGCTTTATGGCTGGCAGAGAGAGGGGCTCTGATTTCACATTGCGTTGAACAGAAACCAAGGGGTTCTCTATACAATCACCTCACAAGGAACTGAAATCTCACCTGTGCTCTTGTAGGCTAGTAAAGGCTTAATCCACTGTAATATTTTATTAAACCTTTAATTGCCAGGTGCATTATTTTAGTTAACTCAAAGCAAGTGTTATAAAGTAATATGTTCTTTTATCTCGAGTTGACACACTATATGGTGGTATTAAGTGATATTTTAATAGCTGAAGGTAGGTAATTTCTTTACCTGTAAATGTGCATATTTTTTGAACAGTTTATTACAATTTGACTGAATAAGAATCAACCATTTGATCTCTCTTGGGTTGACCAGATTCAGTTACATCAAAATTCATAACCAGACATAATGGGATAATTATGAAATAAGGCATATAATGTTGTAATTTGCTTGCTGTGAAAATAGACACTTTAGCTTATTTTGTTTTTGCAAGAGTCATTACAACGTCAGGTCTGGGGCATCTTTGGACCCACCCAGCAACAGCAGGCCTTTAGTCTCCTCCTTTTCCATTGGTATAGCAGCACAGGTGAGAGTTTCCACTTATTACGTTGCAACTACTGTGCCGTCGGCAGGGAGCTAAGGGGGAAGGTGGCAGAGAGCAGCAGAGAAAGGGAACGCCAGAGAGTGACAGAGAGCTCAGTCACTTCAACCACAGGTGATATAAAACCCTACAAAGTGTACCTCAGGTAAGTGGACTCCAATAGGAACATTACTGATTTGAAATGATGAGTTTTGTGAATGTGATTTAAATTTAGCTAAATATAGCTTGTTACTAGAAAGAGCTGTACTGTTGTAGCGAGTGAATGATACAGCAGGGGATTGTTGTGGTATCTGTTGTGTTTTGACGTTTCTGTTACAAACATAATTTTTTTTTGTGCATGCATTATTAACATGTTATGTTATATTGTGAGTCCACTGCTAACAATTATTTTGATAAATATAAGTTAATTTGTTTAAATATGTCAGTCAATTTGAGTCAATCCAAAAATTTTGCCTATTTTTCCAAATGTCATTTATCTAAAGTGATTCATTGAGTCATACCCTTGAAATTATACCATTTTAGCTAATTACAAAATGATTTGCAAAACGTTGTCAGGTATTCTGTAGTTTCCCCTCAACACACAGACACTATTTATTCACATTAAATTCATAGAAAATGAACGTTACATCAAATCCTCTGGAGTGAATATCTTCTAAGAAATCTAATCTTCACTTTTTCCAGTTAAACGCTGCGCTACCTCAAAGCTAAAATGGCCCCTGTTGTCACTCAGTTTCCAGAGTGTAGAGCCCATAGGAGGCCGTGCTGGGTTCCAAGGGAGAGGGGGGAAAACAACTTGTGCCACTTAGTTGTTCTCCCAAGGGGACTGATCTAGGAACAAACACATTTTAATTGGTTCACCGATAAACCACTGCAAACAGAGACACTTATGATATAATTGTGTCACTACATAGAAGTAATATTGGTAAGAATGACCTCATGAGGGGGGTGACCATTGCTGGAAATTGCTTATCATGTTTAAACTTAATTAATTAATGTTCTGATTTTGTTCAAGGTGCCACTAATGTGAGCGACTGTGTGTAAAATGTGGGAAAAGGAGATTAAGTACAGTTTACATTTATCAGATTATTGTATTGTTACTCAACATTTATGGGGCCCGTTTCACCAGAACAATTACAGGATTGTAAAAAGAGCAGACCACAGATGACTCACAGATCAAAAGAACTGCCCAGGTGGATTGAAATGAATGCGCACGTCAGTTATTCAGAGACCTATTAGTCTGAGTAAACAGTTTGAATTGTGTCCACATTACCATCCACTACAAAGATCTTTTGTCAACACACAAATTAAGTTTGTTATTGCTCACTTTGTTCTGCAAGCAGATATTTGTTTTTTATCCTTGTGTAAAACGTAATGGACATTAATAGTAGGACACATGTCAGTTATTTCATTAATTTTTATTGTATGTTTTACCCTTCCATTTACCAGGATTTTGAAATGACTTCATTACAGGCTGGACAAAAAGCTTTGTCCCTTTCTGCCAATGTGATAATGGCCTCCACCATTTTTATAAAAGACACAGGTAAGAGTGTGTGTATGTGCAGAGGTACATTGTAGAATCTGTCAACCTGTTCTTTCCACCGAGATTTTCTGTAAAATCAAGTATTTGTAAATATAAGTATTTTATTAATTTTTTCCCAAAATCACAAATCACAAATTTGCCTCAAATAGCTAAACAATCTGTACAGCAAATGACAGCCTCTATACTAAATTTGGATAAGGAAAACTTAAGACAAAAAAAAAAGAAAGAAAATATATAGACATAAAAAAAAATGTAAATGTGAAAGAAATCTGAAACCTCCCTCTGCCCGGTGACATGTCTGTTGGTTGATGTTATCTATCCAAAGCTTCACATATTAATTCAATATACTGTACAGTGCACCAGTGCTCCACATGTGGCCACACACACACACACACACATACAAACATGCATGGATACATAGGTTTACACTCTCAAAATATTCCTTTGTTGCTCTCTTTATTTACATTCATGTTTATGTGTCTCTAGTAAATACACACTTCATCCAACAGTTTCACTTTTAAGTGGATGCCATGACCTCTGATGCTTTAATTTAACTTTTTTTTCTTCACATAGTAAGAGTCCAGTCATGTTGTAGACTCTTAGTCTGGTGCTTTCAGTTTAATGCTAATGTCAGCCAGCTAATATGCTCACAATGACAATGTTAACATGCAGATGTTTAGCACGTATAATGTTTACCATGTTCGCTGTTAGTTTAGCATTTAGCATGCTAACAAACTGTACCAAAATTCATGGAACCCCATCAAATAGTTTTCACACAAACCACAAATAGCAGGGCTAGAAGCAAACTCTGGTGAAGGCAGCAAGCCACAGGGACGCTGGAAGTCTTTCAGAGTTGGAAGTGTGACAGAAAGTCTAGATCATGACGTCATATTAAATGCTTCGCAACATTCATGTTTTTTTTGTATTAATTTAACTGGCCAACAGCACTTTACACCAGCTTTAGAACACTACAACAGACAGCAAACCAACACACTGTGTCAAAGCAGCATATCATATTCAGCTATGGACAGTTCACACACGGATTGCAGGTTTATTCCTAATAAAAAGTCGATTTATTATTGACTGAGGCACATGAACTGTATAATACACAGCACAGAAAGAAATGAGCCACGCCACTATGAGTAACTCCACTCTCACAATCTCTCTTTCTTTCACACACACACACACACACACACACATAGCAACCGATAACAATAATAGAATCATTTGAAGACCACACTCCAAAACTCCACACTACAGAGACAATCTCTTGCTCTTATTCAAAGCATGTCACACAACCAGATTTGTGACACAGATTCTTTTCTCGGAGACATGGTGAAGCGTAATAATCGTAACATAAACCTAACTCCCCGTCTCTAATATCCATCCAAACTACCTGCTGAGTCTGTGCATCAGACACAAAGAAAACACATTGAATGTTCGAAAATGACATATGGTCACCAAAGTAATTAGGGTTTATCATCTGGGCACCATGAACATCAGCATCAAGTGTTATGGCAATCCATTCAACACATTTAATGACATTTAACTAAAAAGCAAAAAAATGGACTAAAAGGTTTATAATATTAGCCTTGCAGTTCACTTAAAAGTGATACATTGGCAATTTAGTATCACATAGGTTTCACAACACTTGTTGTAATTCCAGTGTTTACTTTTAGGGTAACCAATGCTAGAAAAATATTAGCAAATATAATAAATAATATAAATTCCTGATATTACAAAAAGTACCTAGTTAGGCTAAACAATTACAATTCATTTCACATGTTCTTGTATCCATACAATAAAAGATATGTTTTCATATTATGTTTCCCAAAATGCCAGGCTGCACTGGTATCCTGCGCCTCGTCCTCTTAGGGATACTTCTGCCATCAGTATTAGTGTCAGGCCAAGACAGTCCTATGCCAGCCACAGAAGCCCCAAGTACCACCGAGTCTGCTACAACAAGCATGAACAGCACTGCAGCAACTCAGACACCCACATTCACACCCATCTCCGAAAGCTCCGTCAACTCCACCAACCTTGGAAGTACAATCACAACCACAACAAACTCCTCCTCCGGTTTCACCTCATTATACCCATTTGGTATGTTTTGTTTCAGTTATTTTTCCAGGCTTTTCCCCCCATTCAATTAAAAGAAAAGTATTCTGTCCTGTCATTCCCTGTCCTTGATCATGACATCCATCTTTTTGTGGCAGGTGGCACATCTGGAATGAATGGAACCGCTATGTCAAATCTTACTTCAATGACAATGGCAAGTTCACCTTATTAAAGAGAAGTGTGATGTTTTTGCGTGATTCCCTTATCACTCTTTCTTCTTCATCCCTTTAGCTTCTCATCTTCATCATTGTGCTTTTCATCTCTCTCAAAATCAGATATACTGCCCGTCATTCATGTGTAACTACTCAGACTGCTACACAATGTACACAGGTCAGAATGCCACCGCATGTACTGCTGGAGCTTTTTGTCAGGTATGAGGCCAAACGACACTGACAATACCTCTTCAACCATCTAACAAAACTATTTGATGTATTGCTCATAATAAATTATAATAAATTGTTCTAAGATGCATTAGAAATTGTACATGCAGCAAAATATACAACATGTTGTACTATATTCCATACTAAACTATTTACAGTAAAGGCTAATAATCCTTTTCATATACTTTACAGTTTTACTGCTGCATAATTTAATTGTCAAGTGTAGTGTCACCTTATACAACGGTCAATGACATTTAGAGAAAGAAAAAAAGGCAATGGCAATTAAAACGTGTCTTCAATTGTGTCATTCTGCAATGTATCAGCTGATGAGACAGAAGGACATGTTCTACACTGTCAGCTGTAGCGATTCCTGTGCTTATAGCTGCTTCAACACCTCTCAGACCAACTGCTCGGTGATGTGTTGCAATTCTACCGACTGCCTGAATGGCAGTTTTGCATCCATGATGAGGACAACAACCACAGGTAAACACACTCATCTTTCACATCTCTAATCTCCCCATTTGGTCATGACTGCATGTTGACAGGCATGCACTTTTAGTCTTAAGTTTGCAATTTCTTTAATATATTACTCTGTTCCTTACATGATTTTAGAAATTGCAACCACAAAAGCAACAACAACAACAATGACCACACCAGTCCCAGCGACGACTACCCCCAGCCCGCAAACAACAGCAAACAATGTAAGGACAAAAGGCTGCATGTGTGAGTGTGTGCTGGCATGTGACTGGATGCATATGTCTGAGCAGAAGGCTAGAGGGTTGTGTGTATCACTCAATTATGTCCCCTTTTGGTCACCATGTCTTTGCGACTAACTGCTAATAACTCTCACTGTCTATTTTGAAAAAAATGATTTGTAAAAATTGTTGACTTTTAACCAATTTCCATGTGTTATAATTGGCTAACTGCCTGCCAACAATTTAATATTTTAATCAACTATGGAATAATACAGCTGTTTTCCAAACAAATATAAGCCAGGTCTGATGTGTGATTAGTATCATCCTTTCTTGTGTTGTGTTGTTTCTTTCAGGGAAACAAATGCCATAGTGGTGTATGTACTGGTACAGATTGCTACACAGGCTTTAAATCTGCAGCGCTCCAAACATGCTCCTTCTCACAGCCACACTGTCAGGTGAGAACTCCCTCACTCTCTTGACAACTTAACACAAATGTCACCAACTTTGACATAATACAGCTCCTGCGACATCAAATATCAAATTCCAAAATATGATTCATTAAAATCTCACTCACTTTTGCCTTTGCAGCTGAAAAAGGAGACAGTGGATTCCATGTTGCAGTGGACAGCAGGTTGCACCATCAATTGTCTTCTCCAAACCCCTTGCAAGGCCTCTGCGTTACCTCCATGTCATCTAGAGTGCTGCGTCTCTGTTCCGAACTCCTGCCTATGGTTGAATGGCACCCTTAATGTACCCTCTTTCGCCACAAGAGGTCCTCATCTTAGCGCAGAATTGATTGCGTGCTTACTTGCCCTGCTTGCCATCACTTTACTGCTGTGAGTACAGACTTGCTCAGCTGCTGTATGGGTCATTAAGTAAGCAAAACTTTATGTAGCTCCCAGTCCCTCCAGAAAAAAAAGCTTAGCAGTGCAGAGGTTAACATTAACTCATTTACACTCATTTATCTCACTGACATTCATATGTGATTGCACTGTACTGTATGGATGCAATGTATGGAAAGCCTTACAACGTTGATTTTCTTCCTTGTTTTATTAAACCTTCTGCAACATCAAGAAGCTCAGTTTTCACATCACTTCACATTTAGGGTACAAATAACCTTTATTATTACCAAATTAGTATATATTAAAATAAATCTTCTTCTCAGTGAAGTTTAAAGAAATCATTTTAAATTGCTACACACCTTGTAATTTGTTTTAGCCATGACCTTGTCCACAACTGTAATTGTATTCAGGTCAAAAACTGTTTTTGTTTGTGCCATCCCACTTTAAACTAAGTGTATACACATTTAAATGTTGAAGAGGTAAGTGAGCCTAAACACAATGTTTCTCTTAGCAGGGCTGTAAATGCTTTATTACCAAAACTCTGCCTAGATTTCCATCTCCTCAAGCCATTGTGAGAGTGACGCAGCTATGACTATACGCACTTTATGAAACAGAAATGTTGAGCTACAGTTACAGGGTGTTGTGAAGGTTTGCTGAAGCATTTCTGTAGATGTAATCATGATGAAATGTGCAATTTAGTGCTTTTGGCTACTTATTGTCCAATATTTTTGTGAATTATGTGTTGGATGTCTATACTGTGTGGTTTACAAAGTATATATTTTAAGGTAAAATTGTGTCATGTAAATGATAAATGAGTCATAATCAGTTACAATCTATCCTAGTTTCCTAATATAAAATATAATGATTTTGCTTAAAAATTAAATAAATACAATAAACTACATGTCTGATGAATTATATTTTTGGCGTAGCCCACTTTCCTTCAACCTTCAGCTAACTCAATTAAATGTATAACCCTTGTGCTACCCTGCCGGGTCATATTGACCCAGTAGCCCATTGTCTTGACCCAGTGTCTTCTCCACAGGGTTAAGTAACTAACCAGAATTTTGCTTGTGAGCCCTTAAAAAGCAGTGTCTAATTGGGGCCCCTTGTCGCATTTGAGATATCTATGAGTTGTTAGCAATATCATCAAAGAAACATTTTTATTTTTAGAGGTAAAATTATTAAATATTTCACAAAATACAACAACAAAAAATTTTCTTTAATATGTCATACTCCATTAATCATCTCACGACCCCTCATATTCATTTTGTGAGCCTTCAGAGGGTCCTAACTGTTTTTGCAGCAGTTAAAACTGGCTCCACATGCTACTTTTAGTTTTGATGCTGTAAATGTTTCTGTAGTTTTACTTAAGCAGGAATTTAACTTGTAATAGATAGAGTATTTTTACATTGTCGCACTGGTACTTTTATTTAAGTAAAGGATACCCCTTCCACCACTGATGTAAACAGATCTCTACAGTACAATTTGAACAAGTTTGAGGCCACTAGAAGTGCAAGTTTGGATATTATTATTATCAGAACTTGTGTATAGATCGGCCACTGTGTGAGTGATCTTGGTCACAGTTCTTTAAAAAGTTAATCTAGGAAATCTGTGTCAAAATTGCTGTTGTTTTATTTAAATTTGAAAAAAAGTCAATAAAGATCTTTTTAAACTCCCAAATATTGATATCATATTCTGCCTCAAAAATCCATACATACTGCTACACTGTGCACGGGCCAATGGTGATTCTCAGTAGAGTTCCTTCTTTGTTCTTCAAGATGATGATAAAACTAGGTCAACGGTAGGTTTAGACTGAAATAGCTCAGTTTGGTGCCAGTTCCTCTTTTTTTGTTCTGTTGAAAATACAAAAAAGTTTGCTACTGAACAACAAAATACACCCAAACGTTTATTTAAAGCTGAATAAATGTATTACAAGTGAGTTACAACAGCTTCAACAAACTACCACTCAATTTCTGCAAAAAACATTTCTGCAGGTATTTCTGCCTCCAGCGCTGTAAAGTCTGGATCTGTGGCTGCACCTGCTGCCCCCGTGTTCCTGCTCAACTGCCGTTGTTGCTATTATTCTTACTGCTCCCATTATTAGTATTGCTATTAAGCTGCTATTTACATTATTTTTTATTAATGTTTACATCAATACCATTACAACATGTATTGCTTTACATTGCTATGTAGAACTGTACTGTACTACTGTATGTTCTCCTTCCTCCTGCTCTCTCCCCTGCTCCCCCCAACCTTTCAACCCAACCGGTCAAGGCAGATGAGCGCCCACCTGGAGCCTGGTTCTGGTTCTGCTCGAGGTTTCTACCTGTTAAAAGGGAGTTTTTCTTTGACAGTGTGGCCTAGTGCTGCTCATGGTGGGAATGTTGGGTCTTTGTATACATAAGAGTTGTTCTGTATATATAAGAGATGGCCTCAACCTGCTCCATACAAAAAAGTGCCCTTAGATAACTTTTTGTTGACATGATAGCTATATAAATAAAATGTAATTTAATTGAATTAAACCTATTGACCCGATGCCTCATCAAACATCTTCCAAAGGTTAAATATCATTTTGTAGAAGTGGCGATAAGGTATTTGTACTCCATTGTAGGACATGACCCTTTATATTTTTTGGGGGGATGATTCGCCGGAGGCCTAATCCAAACCGAACTGACGGCACAGATGGGTGACGTCACTGCGGGCGCACGGAGCGATTCCGAAGCGGCGCGTGGCAGACTGGGTCGGGCCAGCAGCTCGAGGAGGAAGAAGAAGAAGAAGAAGAAAACATCTGGATCGAAAAGGGAATAATGTCGGATCACGCGGGCCACGCGAGGCGTCTCTCTTCCCGCTGCACACTTGGCTTTCGCTTGAGAGAGAAATAACTGCCGCGCCGGCCAGAAACTCCTCCGGGGTTATTTTTCGCGTGGGAAGAGCGATTGTGGCAGAAGTTGACGCAAAAGTAGCCAGTGCTACTACTACTAACTGCTTGCGCCATGGATCAATCCGTCGCAATTCAAGAAACTTTGGAAAGGGGAGAAAACTGCATCATAGTATCCTTTGCGACGTCCGTGCGCTGTGTTTGCGGATTATCAATAGGCTTATTAAAATGAGCGATTGCCTGCATCAAACTAAGTAACCAACGCGACTCCGTTGGAGAACGCCAGAGCCCGGGGAGAGGCCTGTGAGATCCACGCCCTGCCACACATGTTGACATGTCTCTGGATAAATGAATCTCTGAATCGCCGAGGCTGTGATTTCAATCCAGGCGATGCATTTAGTATAGTTTTCAGCGCTAGTGTAAATTTGGTCGGTGTGACTTCCCAACGTTCTGATCCAACGTTTGCAGTAAGACCTCTCGTCCACAAGATGGCAACTGTGTTGTGTGTGTGTGTGTGTGTGTGTGTGTGTGTGTGTGTGTGTGTGTGTGTCTGTGGTGGAAGAAGTATAGAAGTCAAGTAACAACACCAACTCAAAAAAATACTCCATTACGTGTAAAAGTCCCGCATTCATAATATTAGGCAATTCAAGATAAAGTAAATAAGTATTTATAGCAGGAAAAGTGCTTTTTATGCAACAGAATTGCACCAATACAGTGCTGTATTATTATGTAACCTAATTAGAATTAATTAAACATGTAAACAGCATTTTAATGTGTTGCATGTGTTCACGGTGGAGCTAATCTATACTTTATACTTATACTTTATAAATTGCTGATATGGTTGATTTTATTTTTGAATGTCAGATAAATATAGTGAAAAGTAAAATGTTCCCTGTGGAATGTAGTGAAATTATTGTAAAATGGAAAAACTCAAGAACGAGTAGCTAATTATATGTACTTAGTTACATGATGCCACTTGTTTTAGGACACAAAACATCTTTCAGTGTTTCCCATTGTGCCCCAAAAAAGGTTGAAAATATGAAACATTTCCCTCTATAACCTTAACTAAACTGTAAACATGCTGTCCAGTGTGATGTCCTCTTTGATAACATCACAGAGAGCAGACTGCTGGGATTGGTGGAGTCTACAAAAGAACATGCGTGAGTTTTAATAGATAGTACAAATGAGCTACAATATGGCTTCTGTGTATTGTTGAACTATATGCTTGTATTCACAGGCTAACAATATAGTTTTGTAAGGAGATGGGTTGACAGCATTCCTGTGGTGTTGCAACACCACACACGGGGCCTCAAAAATGACCACCGAGTTGCATCAACCTGTCTGACACAGCAACTAAAATAATTATATGGAAATGGAAATATGTATTTACTGCAGAGGCTATTTTAATGGATTGCATTATATTTTACCACAGTTGTCTTTTTATGTGTCCACCTCTGCATGTGCCTTTAATTGATTTGAACATAATATTGACCCAGACAACTAACTAATGCCAGTCTTTTTCGTTTTGTAGAATCTTTATTTATACCCATCGAAGGATGGCCATTACTGCTGATGACGTGTCACTGGAGGACATCATACCCATCTCCCTTGACTTTGCTGTTGTGGAAGGTGAGCTGCTTTCATATGCTTTTATATAATTATACCTCATTGCAGATAATATTGCGTTCTTCGTTGTTTTTAGTGAAATAATGACATGACAGTAATTTCTTTCAAGTGCCCATAAACATTTCTCATGCTGCACTCTTTTTAGTTTCCTCACCAGAGGAACTAGCGGTTGTGGGTGAGTTGCCTTCATTTCCATTCAGAATAGGCTGAATAACTGATCCACCGCATGAAAATGGAACGATGCATTTTTACTGCGTTCTTCATCTGATTTTAGGTGGTGAAACCAGGGTGAGAGTGAGCTACCGGGAAGAGGAGTTAGAGCTCAGACTTCCTTTTGGGTCCCACTCACGGCTCTTCCTCAGCGAGGTCAACAGGGCGTGGAATGGTAGGTCAGCCCTCAGAGACATACGCGCATCTGTTTACATCCAGCTGTCATAGCTTTTATTGAGTGCTACATCTTTTTTGTGGTACTCTAAGATGAGCCATAAAGGCTTTTAACCTGGTGACGGATACAAGTGATGGAAAGATTAAATTACCTGGTACCTGTTGTTGTTAAAAAGAAAAAGCAGATAAAAGTGAGATATCTTTAAAGCACTGCAGCACCTGTAAGGTATAGAAATGTAGCTTCAAAATACAAATGTAGCACCTGTTGCTAAAAAATGCTTTGAAACGAACGTTCCTCTATTTCTTTAACACAAGTGGAGTCGATAATGAGCATTCTTGTTTATAAAATGAATATTACCATTGATGTTGCTCTTTTTTCTCCACTTTAGCCTAAAAACAAATCAGCAGAAAATGCAAAGGTCTTACCAGGCTCATGTTGTATTCTCCACTCACACAATATTGCAATCATCCTAACTAATTCTAATTATCTTTCTCTCTCTCTGTCTTTCTTTTTTCAGATGTTTGCAAGTCTCCCACTCGGGTCCCCAAGTTCGAGTGGATTAACAAACACCACAAAGCCGCCAGAGGCCAGGGCGTTGTCAAACAGGCCCCCCTCGGCACAACACTCACTAAACTCAAGCCGCACCAAAAAACAGGTTTGTTGTCTTATTTCTATTAGTTTACAATCAGCTTCTTCACGTCTAATAAACTATACTCAGTTGGAATAGATCTACCAGCATTCATGCAGTGGATGAGAAGAGATGCTCTTCTCTCTATCTAAGTGTTTGCTCTCTTCTTTTTGCACAGATAGTTTCACACAGATAAAAGGACATCAAAGAGTTGCAAAATAACACTGTAGAAAGGCTGTGGTTGTGCAATTACCACTTCCTTTGAACGCTACTGGCCCAACCTGCATATGAGTTGTAACAAATGTATTCATAACGGTCAGACACCAGCTACACACACAATAGGTCTTCTTCATGACAAACATTTTGAAGTCATAGCAGAAAAGACACAGGTGTTATTAGTAACATTTATTATGGCTCCATTCCATTTAAGTGTTGCAGTAAGCCATAACAGCGAGCCAGCGTGTACAACAGCAGGGTAATGGGTCTGGCAGAACTAAATGTAACACAATCATTATTAACACACAATAGGCAACCACATATAAAGAATATCTAGTTTTTGCATTCCATCAGAAACCTCTAAGATTTATGCTGTGAAATGTACAATTTGTAGGCTCTGTATGTCAACATACACGTTTGTGTAATTTGCCTTGATTCTCATTTTATACAGATTTCGTGCAACGACGTGTTTTTGCATGCTAGATTAGAGCCATGCTGTTTATGACATGCATGCCAAAACATGTCATGTAAAGAGTATGTAAATGTTAAGGAACAAAGTAATTTACATATGGAAATCATACCACATACTTATTATAGTGTTTTTATTAGGCTACCTGGGCCGTTGTCATACATATTTTCCCCGAAGTAACAAAACATATATAGGCCTACAGAATTTATTTGACTTCTTGAAGTGCCTGAGTTTAACTTCCCAATGTAATACTAATGTGGTGGAGGCTTTTCCGGTTGTATTCACTGCATAGTCAACATCTGACGGTCCAGCCTCCCGTCTCTGCAGCAGGGAAAGGGAAACTCCTCCTACTACAACATTAGCGTGGGCAGGTCGCACACACAGGCTGGACATTGCTCTTCTGCACAGAATGCGTGGGAGCGGAGCAGGGAGATGTCTAGGGTGCTGAGAGACTCTGGTATGAAAAGTATTCCTTCATTTGTTGACTTTCGAGGTGGTAACAGGAAACGCCAGGAAACGTCTATCTTGAGCATTCAGGCTACCCTAATTAGGTAGCTACCCAGCTAGTGCTAGCGAGTGCTAGTAGTGATAGGCTAGCAGTTATTTCGACGAAGCTAGCCATAGCCAGATTAGCTGGAGGGCCACTATTCGCCAGGCGGAATAATGGTCAGTTTTAAATCCTAGTACTATTATTATGGTCTGTTACCGCCTCAATATCAAGCTACCGTGAATGTTATCCCACGTAGACGGTTGATACATTAGTAGTTCTAGTGTAAATAATGTGTATGATGTTAGTGGTCGCAGTGTGACAGAAAATGACACACCTGTTGTGGTTAGTGCGGCAGTAACGTGTTTTTGTAAAACGGGATTGTGTCATTATTTGAGACACAGTTTTTGTCTTGCTTCTTAGGCAAATTGTCGTTTTATTCTCTAGCTTGTTTTCTTTATCTAGTTATAGATAGAGACGTTAACCTGTCCATCCTCGTAGCTAACCAACTTAGCCTGTTAGCTTGAATCCAGTTATCTGTGAACTTTATTCCGACCGCCTTTCAATGAGAATGAGGTGTCTGCTGCTTTGCCTTTAGATGTGAGAAAAGCCTCTCTGCCATTCAGCGTCAAATTATGTATTAAGTGTTATATTGCTAAGGAAAGAGGAACAGATTTTTTCTTTTAATTTTACACATGTAGATTTACAGCTTTAATAAAAAAGAAAGCACTAAAATGTTTATTACCAAGCTATAGGTTTATATCATGAGGGGAAGTTGTGCAGTTTTAAACTTTGCACAGTTGTAATAAAAAAGCTATGGCATGTTTTAATTCTGAGACCTGTTAAAACAACTTGACCTTAATGATCAACCACAGATAAAGAGGCGTACGAGTGTGAAAATGCAGTTAGTCAGGCGTCGTGCAACTCCCTTCACAGTGTTTTGAAAGTTGAGTTCAGCTCATTAGCCGGTTAGAAATACTAAAGCATGTGCAGGAATGTAAAATATGCCATGTAATATAATAACTGCTACTCACACAGGAGTAGTCGCAGTATTGGTTAGGTTAAGCCAACTAAGTGTTAAATGGGTTATTAGTTTAAAAGGCAGCGTTAAGATGAAAAAAAAAAAAAGTAATGCCAAACGTTTCACCAAGACTAACATATTGTGGCAAGCAGCAGTGATCAGTTGCTAGTATATTTAATGATACCACAATTTGTGTAACTTACACAATGTGTTTACTTTATTGTTGATCTGAGGCTGTATATTATATGTTAACATTTTCTGATAATAGCTGCCATTGTGCATTGAAATCAAGCTTCAAGATTTGTTTTATGCTTGTTTTGCAAGTACATATTCTTTACAATGAGAATCTTGCTATTAGTTAGCTAGCAAGAATGAACACAGTAAAGTTACTATAATGTGAAATCATTGATGCAAATTATAAAATGGTAATGTACCCATCTCTAATGCATTGTGGTTTATCAATCAGCATGGGTCCTTGCAATCCAAGGGTTAGTGTTTTTAATCTTTGTTATCTCTTTTTTTTTTTTTTTTTTTTACAGTTACATGTGGGTTTTTCTGTGCGCACAAGGAGACTTTCACCTTCTCTAATGTAGCATTCCTTTGCGCACTCGTCTTTCAAAAGCATTTCACAGTTTGCTGGTGGGTTTCTCAGGCAAACAAAGGGTTGTCTCTTTTCCTTTTCCTGTTCAATCAAACAACAACCTCACTGGGTTTTGAATAAAAACGTAAAAAGATTCTGGGAATCTTTTTTTTTTTGTTTTTAAATGGCGCTTATAGTTGACCTCGCGTGGCCTAACCCTTTTTTCTTTGTTCTTCTTTCATTTTTTGCCGAAAGAACAAAATGAAACAAACGGCATAAGCGTGTCTGACATGTTGGCCCCTTTCTCAGAGTCTGCACGCAGACGGATCAGAAATATTGCAAACATACGTTTTCTTGTTGAAATGATCTGATCTTTCCGTGCTGTTGGTCAGGTGCATTCTTAACACAGCCTGCTATAACTTTGTAGAGTTTAATTTCCTGCTCAAAGAACCTGTTTTTCCCTTTCAGAGTAGCCAGCTGTGTTCTCTGCCAAGCTGCAGGAGACAGGGCCATGCTGTCTCATAACTACTTAGGATGCAATAACTGTACCAACTGCAAAAGACAGCCACAGTCCACTGACCACAACTACTGAGCCCTGACGTGGCACTTTTATGATTGACTTGCGTGTTTGTTTTTTGTCTTAGTCACAATTAGCTTTAATTTATTATCCATATCAGAAATTAAGGGTTGAATTATGGGTTTGCTCAGGGCTGGGTTCTTTCTTATTAGAATGAGTCGTTACCTTGCCAGGCTGTCAATACCATGGGCACATTTTAAGATAATGTTGATGGGAACGTCTCCCAGCAGCCGGGAAGACAGCAACACTTGGTATTAAGAATTTCATTCTAAGTGAAGGCAGCTCTAATGGACATGGCAGAACTGTGCTAACATTGTTTTATCATTGGAAACCAAACACTTGATCGATCATCCTTTTCTCTTCTGATCTTTCTGAACAGAGAAAACGGGAACTTTTGAAAGGGAGAAAGGTTCTAACAGCGGCACAGAGAAGTCCAAAGTATATTCCAACCCAGAGAGGTAAGGCATCTTTATTATTATTATTGAATGTGGGAACTCTCCAAACAAAACACTTTCTACCACTATGTCTTTAAAAAGTCTTCAGATATTCTACTTCTGAAGTGGAAGTACTGCCCTGTGGAGGTTTCTTGGAAACAAACAACGCTTCTGTTTGCATTCAGTGTTACTCACCAAAATGTGTTGTTTATCTCATTGAGGCTTAACAAACACGTTGAATGCATTTTATTCCTCATAAAACGTGCAAAAATATATTACATACATACATTATTTTCTCATATTCATGTTTACTTGCTAACTGTCTTCTTCTTTCCTGCCTTTTGTTGATGCATTCCTACGTTTCTTGGTGTGTTACTGCCACCTGTAGATCAGTGGAATAGTGTTTAAAGTAGCTGTTGTTGAAGATTAAGCAGAGTAAAACCTAAAACGTATGCTAGCTAGTTAGTGTGTGAAGACTGCTTAAAAAAAAGCTGAATTTCAGTGATTTGAGTACTTTCCTCCACCAGTTGTATGTGCCTGGCTGCTGCTTGGTGATTTATTTAAAGTTGTTTCAAATGCAAATTGGTTTAGTTCAGTTATTTAACCTAGAAGCCAGTGCTGCCACTCATGACGCTTATACTTTAAGATGGAGTTTAGTGACGGCATATTTCTGGAAGATTACAGGCATATTACGTTTCTTCCTCTCCCCTCGGGTTCATTCTATATTGACCGCATGGAAATAGAGCTTCACTGCATAGCCAGGGTTCCTGTGGTCACCGTGGTGATATACTGTACACTAGGCTGTTAGTCTGGAGCAGCGTTTAAAATATGTTATTTTTATTTCTAGTGTTTTGGAGCTGTATGGTCTGATGCAGTTAGGCCTGAGTATTCTAAATGTGCACTGGCAACTGTACATATGTACTTACAGAACAAAATCTAAACAACCAAATGCACCGTTTATGATAAGTTCCTCCCTCTGAAATCACACCAGCGTGACAAAATGACCCAGTTTCTATCTTGGTCTGTCTCCACCCCCCCACCCCCCAGCCCCCCATCACCCAACTGTTATTTCTTCTCTCCTGGTGTTCAGTCAGGGCATCTCCAGTCGAGAGGACCGGGATGACCTGGTCCGCTCTTCCAGCCACACCCTGTCTAATAAAGCTCAGATACTGGCCATGCCGCAGTTCGGCCTGCGCGACAACCTTATTAGGTGCGAGCTGCTGAAGAATGAGGACCTTTACACTTACCTGGAAGACTTCAGGTATTTTGCTCTCAACTGTTTGTTGTACCTTTTCAGACCGATTCAAAATTGAAACGTGTTTGGCAGATTGCACGTAGAACTAGGTGGTCTTGATACATTTGCATATTATGTTACTATCGTCACAGAAAATCAAAAATTGTTTTACTTCCTTGATAGAAATGCTGTGTTGATACTGTGGGTGGGGCTATAGGTGCTTTCATATACTGTTTAATCTAATGCAGAGGAGTGTGATGTGGTCTTTTGCTTTTTATTTAACTCCGCTTGAGACAGTTAAAGTTGTGTGGTTTGATGCATCGGAACATTTAGAGAAAAGAATAGTCAGCAGTTAACCTATACCACAATATTATGATACCCAAACTCCTTTAAAACCTCTTATTACTGCATTATAGTGATTTGTTTCTCATCTCTATGTGGAAAAGCTATGAGCTTTACTAAGAATCTTAATCTTAAGAATCTAAAACGACAGTTTGTGCAAGAACAGTGTGAGCCCACAGTGCAGGCACGGTATAGATACTAGAGGTGTTATGTAAAATGAATGAGTCAACATCTGTGGGTTTGTATTTCTGTGAACTTATCTCTTTGCTAAATAAAGTACAACGGTCTCAGATACTGTCAAGAAATGCAACCAAGCGCATTAACAAACTAGTAGCTCAGGTTGTAACTCTTCATCTAATTTCTTGTTTATTGTAGACATAAATGTCCCTGTTTTTACGAAGGGTTTTGTGTTTCTATGGGATGGTTGAAAAAGAAGCATTAACCACAGTGCCTCCCACTGGTAGATCTGTGCCTTTAATATTTACACTCGTATAAAGAATATAGTAAAGATAAGAAGGAATAAGGATATAACGGGAATAGAAGAAAGGATCTTAGTCACTATTTGTGACATTGGCAGTGCGGTTGGCTCAGTGGATGTTACTGTTATAGTCCGATTCCCATTCCTTTCTGTGTGGAATGTGCGTGTTGGTACATGTTTCCCCTGTATGTTCAGTTTTTCTTTTCAAACACACCAGACACTGGTTTTAGTTGGTAACTCTACATTGTCAGTAGGTGTGAATCTAAGTGTGTTTCTGTTAAGTATGTGACTGAGTCGCAACCTCGCCACAGTGTTTCCCTACCTTTTTTGCTCAAGCGTTGCCGTGAAGGCTTCTTTCCCTGAATGTGCTGATTGGCTTACAATCTTGAATAGTTGCCTTTATATCAGAAACAGTAGATACACAAAAAAGGATGCATTGTGCTGGGACACATGTGCATTGTTTGCTTACATCTCATATTTCAGTACATACTGAGAATGCACTGAATATCCATGCTGACGTGCAGATTAGGGAAAAAAGCTCGAAGAAGCAGCAGCAGATTTTTGTATAAACACAGCTTCAGCAGCTTTCTAGTTAGCCGAGGGTGGGGCCATTATGCCACAGTTGTACAGTGCAATGGCAGTCAGCAGAAAATAAAGAGCTCTGTGCTGCTCCTTTGCAGCAGCATGAGCAGGGGCAGCTGCTGCTTGAAGGTCAGAGGAGAGGGCTATTGAATGGAAGGAAGCTGGTTTTCAATGTGGACCTCCAGAATAAACCTCAGTGGAGATGTAAAAGACTTTACCCATTTCCCACAGTTCACAATCATAATTTGTCCTTCAGCAAGGCACTTAAGTTCCAGTGGGAGGGCTCAGTCGTCTGTTTTTATCCTAAACTGTCTCGTTGCACTGTATTAAGCTCCTAGGTGTAACTGTGTGTACTAGGTCAGAACTAGTTCTTACACGGTGCTGTCTGACCACATCAGAAATCACAGGATCAATAGGATCATCGACATAAAATAAAGTTTCTCAACATCAGCAAGTGAGTACTGCAGTCAAGCAGCAAAGCATCCGCTTAATACAGCTTGAGATCATTGTTGCAGTGTTTAAATCTCCCCTGATGTGAATTGGAAACGATAGAAAAGATAAGATTTGCTAGAGACCCTCAGTCAGCAGGATAAACTAAAAACGGTTCAAACTTCTGTTCAGACAAACTGTGGCCCTATATTCCTCTCCTCACGCCCTCCCCGTTCTGTCTCAGCTTTTTTCTCGGCACGTACAATGTGAACGGACAGACACCGAAGGAAAGCCTCCGTCCCTGGCTGAACTGCACTCTCAAACCTCCTGACATCTACTGCGTGGGGTAAGTCACATTCACCCTGCCGGGTAACAGCCCTGCAGTTCTTCACGTAATCCCGTTACACAGACGGATGTATACTGTTTAAACCTGACAGATGTATGCAAGCATGATGTGAAGTAGGCGACCATGCCCACCCACAAGCTCAGCACTGTGTGTCCACTAATCCTGCCTACTTTTCCGTTTACTACTTTGGTGTTGAGGAGTGAAAATGTTTTGAGAATTGCCATGAAAGTACTGGGTACAGCTTACAAGTGTGGATCAAACTCTCAAGTAAATGTTACCGTTTGTCCTTCCTGATAGTTTTCAGGAGCTCGACCTCAGCAAAGAGGCCTTCTTCTTCAGTGACACCCCCAAAGAGCTGGAGTGGACGAAGGCTGTGTCCGAGGCCTTGCATCCAGATGCCAAGTATGCCTTAGTAAGGAAGTCTTTTATTTTATTTTTTTCTTTCTTTAATCTAGACCTTGATTTTATATTGTTCTTAACCACCAGTTAGGACTGGACCTGTGAATGTTATTGCACAGCCCTCTGTATTCTGTCTGGTTCAGTTTTGACCAGTGTAGCATGTTTACATATTTTCAAGCAACTTTGGTTGCGTTTAAAGTGTCTTGTGTTACAGTAAAGTGGCAGATACCTCATGCAGGTTCTGCCTGTGACCATTGTAATTGTCTACATACCACTATACTAACACATTATTACACAGGATAACCCTCAGGAAAAGTTATGATATCCGTGCTCATTACATGAGATATTTTTGGCCTTTCTTTTTGTTTTTCCCGTATTCGCTTTCATCTCCTTCCCTTTTCTCAGTGTGCTGACTAGCTTAGTGGCTTCCTCTTTTCTTGGCCATGCTGTTTTCTTCTTGTCGACATAGAGTTTATAGGGTGTCCGTAAGTTACGCAGCCAGTATAAGGACGTACATTTCTTTATCCACTGTCAGTGCTCCGACTAAAGCCCCATCTGTAACTGACACTGTATAAAGTGTTGAAGTGTTTACCTTCATATGGTACTTGTAGGATTGCCGAAGAGGCTTATCAAACTACTTTGCTCCCTCCCATGCACAACTGCTTCATATTGTGGGATGTACTGTTTTACTTCTGTTTTCCTTGACATAAGACGGGATGAGAAATGTCTTCAACTTTAAATATTTTCATTGTGAATAGCATTTGTGGTTGAAAAACTGTTAAGGCAGCAAAAACTGCATTGAAGCACTTTTGGCTTCATGTGGCTACAGGGGCACATGAAATCCACACGTGCATGTAATATTAATTTTGAATTGGTGTGTATCTTTTCCTTTTCCTTCATGAAATAAAATATTTTTAATCTGCTCATCTGCTGCTACAGGTGAAGTTGGTGCGTCTGGTGGGCATCATGCTGATCTTCTACGTGAAGAAGGAGCATGCAGAGTTCATCTCTGACGTGGAGGCTGAGACTGTGGGCACTGGCATCATGGGAAGGATGGTAAGGGTTCTTATTCTTTAATGCACTGGTCCTTTTTTGTAGGTTTACTGGTGTTGCATAAAGAGACAACGTTCTAAACGTAGTATCAACTGTAGATCTACGCAGCAAAATTAAATTATGGCAGCAAATGACCAAAGCAGAGCTCCTACAATGACAGCGTTGTAAATAGCAATAAATGGCAATAATACTGTAAGTTTTACTGTGATGATGAAAATCTTGTTCCTTCTTTTGGGTTGTTCACAGCAGCTCCGACTTCACTCTCTAGGTTATTCTCGTCCCGTATGCGCCCTTGCTCACTTAGCAGTCCCTGCAGTGTAGAGCAGATGGCAGGCTTGTGACCAGCGACCCCTTTGTAAGGTTGCTCCATCCTTTCCTGCAGTAGTGACAGACTGGTTTACGATCTGCACCCAGAACAACCTGAAACGTGACACGTTTCAAACTGTTTGCGTAATATTGGATTCCTAAAACATTGTTTTTTTCTCAATGTTTTTGCAGGACCTTCTTAGTCATGTTGCTTACAGTATTCTAACTGAATCTCTCTCTCTCTGCCAATCACTCATTGATTCACAGGGAAACAAAGGTGCTGTGGCAATCCGCTTTCGCTTCCACAACTCCGATATTTGCGTGGTCAACTCTCACCTAGCTGCCCACATAGAAGAATACGAGAGACGTAATCAAGACTACAAGGACATTTGCGGTCGACTACAGTTTCGCCAGCTTGACCCTACCCAGCCTCCACTCACTATCATGAAGCACGAGTATGAAGCAATGAAATATTATAGTTACAGTGTCATCATATGTATTAAGAGTTTCTTTAGTAACATTTAACACATTATTGTCATTATGTCATAATATCAAGGGTAGACTAAGAACTTGTTAAGATAGTAGTCTCTAGATAGTCTTATCTAATATTCAACTGTGACAATTTTGATCCATATTCAAGTTGTATCCATGTTTCCTCAGTGTGATTTTATGGATTGGGGACCTCAACTACAGAATCAATGACCTGGACGTTGACAATGTGAAGGAGCTAATCAGCAAGAAGGACTTTGAAACGCTGCACAATTATGACCAGGTAATATCAACGATGGTCTCCCCCCATGCTTTTTAGTCTTTACTCATCATTCGTGTTTATCAGTGGCGATACTTACCATCTGCATATGGTTCTCAGCTCAAGAGGCAGATCGATGAGGAGGCTGTGTTTATTGGCTTTGTGGAGGGAGAGATTGGTTTCCAGCCCACCTACAAATATGACACCGGTTCTGACAAGTGGGATACAAGGTAATATCATGTGAAGGAGATCATTTTTCAATTATACGATTATGTTCACAGTTAAAGTAAGGATCATTTCTGAAAGAAATGTAAAGTACAAACAGACCAATTCAACACATCCCAGAAATGTTTGACTGTTAAGACACTTCCTCCACAGTGTTTAATGTTTATGGAAGCTTTTTAGTCTACGAACAAACATCTCTCCATTTATACGTTCCACTACGTTAAAGCCGCTTGAGAGAAAGCTGCTCAGTGCACCGAGTTTTTGGAGTACTCATGACATGATGGTATATCACTGAAGCATTATGCTAGATATATGAGGTTCAGGGAGGAAAACTCATATTTTAATGTAATGCAAATATAATGCAAAGGGACATGTTCCTCCATTAATTGGTCTCTGCTGTGCTGCAGTGTTGAAACAGCTTGCTTTACTGGGCGATCATGTGAAGGGATTTCTTACATTTAATCAAAAAAGCTACAGCAAACATATATATATAATACATTTTCTCGTTCTGTTAATTAACATTATCAATAAACATTCCTCACAGTTAATGTGGCCTTAAATCACAGGAGCAGTGTTGTGTGGATTTCTTGTCCCCCTGCTATTTCACCTCCTGCTTAGAGAATTTCCCCACAGAGATCATATCATTAACTTTGCACAAATACACTGTAATACAGATGTGAATTGCGCCTTATGCGTTTCAATATTTCGTATAATAAAAGATGTAATACACATAATTGAGAAGTAACATCCATTCTTTCTTCTGCATTTAGTGAAAAATGCCGCGTGCCTGCGTGGTGTGACCGTATCCTGTGGAGAGGGAAGAACATTAAGCAACAGCATTATCAGAGTCACATGGCTCTCAAGACCAGTGACCACAAACCAGTCAGTTCCCTGCTTTTCACAGGGGTAAGTGATTCAAACCGATTGCATTTTGAATTTCTTTCATGTTGTTTCTTGTTGTTTGACTCTCATCCAACCTTTTGAAAAGTAAGGTAGGGGAGACACAATACTGTGTATTGTGTCAGGGTTACATAACACAGATGTCTGCTGCATTATCTTCTACAGATCAAGAGAGTAAATGCTGAGGCCTATAAGAAGACCTTTGAAGAGATTGTACGCAATATAGACAAAATGGAGAATGAGTGTATTCCGTCTGTAACCTTGGCCAAACGAGAGGTAAAGTTTCCTATCATATTCAGTTCTATTACAGGGTAATGGGAGCTGTAATACCTCTCTGATACACAATGTTCAGTAAACGATGTTCCTTTGATGAATGCAGCAAGTGAACCACCATGAATGAAGCTGTTTATTGATCTTGGGCTGTGAGCCTAATGCCTGTTTTAAAGGATAAATTGACATGAAATAGAGTGGACTTTTTCCATCTTGCCTTATGAATCCTTCCTGCTTCTTTCAGTTTCACTTCCAGGACGTGAAATTCATGCAGCATCAGGCAGAGACGTTGAGCCTCTTCAACGACGGGCAGGTCCCGTGTCAGTTTGAGTTTATCCAGAAGCCGAATGAGTCCACGTACTGCAAGCCCTGGCTTACAGCTAACCCCCACAAAGGCTTTATCGCTCAGGGTGAGTAGCACATACAGTCAGTTTCATCCAGGAGTTACGGATTTCATTTTAATACAGCATCATTGTCCTGTCTTTTAGGTTTTAGAACTTAAGTACCATGAACTATGAGGCTTTGATTTTGACTTACAATGGCAGACTTTTTGTCTTAGATAAAAGTAGATCAGGGATGTCTTGGTATTTACAAATCCTCAAACATTACTCCTTCAGTAAGTACTTGTAGTGACCCTTGCACAACATAACTGTTAAGGCCCCCCCCTTAACGTTGTGCTTATTTCTCAAAATCTAGGTGGTTCTGTGGACATTGAGCTTGAGGTTTTTGTAAACCGCTCAACAGCACCTGAACTTAACTCGGGCAAGGAGCAGATCGAAGACATCCTGGTGCTCCACCTGGAGCGCGGCAAGGACTACTTCATCTCTGTGACAGGCAACTACCTCCCCAGCTGCTATGGCACCTCTATCCATTCATTGTGTCAGCTGAGGGAGCCCATCCAGGACATGCCGCAAGACATCCTCCGTGACTTGGTTAGTGCTCCTGTGTGCAGAGAAGGGACAGTGTCCTTGAAAAACCTTTTCTGCATTTAGGGTTGTCTCATAGGCCACAGCATGCTAGCTTTGCAGATTTGAAGTTCAACACAGAGTCCATTTTGACTAAACTTCTTCTGTTTGCTCTGAGAAGTCTGGAGATGAGAATGCAGCAACGACTGAAAAACCTCTAGACATTCCTAAAGAACTCTGGATGATGGTGGATCACTTGTTCCGCAATGCAATCAAACAGGTCAGTAAATGTGTTACTGAAGCTTCTATTTTGGTGCTATAATAAAATCAACAGTGGGGGGGTGGGCATATCCTTAAAGTTAATAATGTAACTCTTGGCCTCCTTCCAAGCTGTTTGTGTCTTTCTTATAAGGACAAATAAATGAAAGTTGCTGCATGACAAGTGAATTAATGAGTTAAAATAATTAGGTCAAATTTTAAAGATTTTTCTTTTGGGGGGGGGGGTGCTGTAAAGATACTGGTATGACTCAGTAGTTTAGCCTGCCAGCCAAGTAGCTTTATAGAGCCTCTGCATTCACTTGGTGAAGGGAATTAATATATATTTTCACAGGATTGTGCTCTTAATTTTAATTAAGTCGAAGTCCACTGCAGCTCCACTATTCCTCAAACCATAAGAGCATTTTCTTCAGTCCAAGTGCACGTGTTTGTAATTTAGCTCTTTGGCGTAATGAATGTGCTTTAAGGACGAAAATATTTCATATTTATTGTTCTCTATTTGCAGGAAGACATATTTCAGCAACCTGGGCTCCGAAGTGAATTTGCAGAAATAAGGGATTGCCTTGACACTGGCATGCCAGATTCTCTCCGTATCCTTCAAAACTATTGTCATCATAACCATTAGTGGAAGAAAATTGTTTAGTTTTGTAAGGCAGTTCACACACATTTAGTTGTTTTGTCATTGTACCCTAGGACACTGGGTTTGAAATGAAACTGATGGAGGTCACAGAACTTGAAGGATTTTTTTTTGTGTCAGTCCTTTTTATGAACCCCCCCCCCCCCCCCAAGAATCATGTCCTTGACTCTGTATTGACCTGCAGCGGGCAGTAACCACTCAGTGGCAGAAGCCTTGCTTCTCTTCCTAGATGCCCTCCCACAGCCTGTGGTTCCCTTCTCCTTTTACCAGCAGTGCCTAGAAAGCTGCTCCAATGCCAGTCAGTGTGAGAAAGTGAGTGAGGCGGGCTGCTCTTAATTGCTAATCACCATTAATCTCTCCCAAGATGTTAAATAATAAAAGCTAATCTCTGACTTTTTTTAAATATAGTGTTCATTTCTTTTGTCTTCAGGTTATTTCCATGCTACCTCAGTGCCATCAAAACGTGTTCAACTATTTAGCTGCCTTTCTCCGTGAGCTGTTGAAGAATTCTGCTAGCAATCGATTAGATGTCAATATCTTGGGTAAGAAAAGGGAGTTCTTTCATTTGTGAATGTGTTATTATTAGCTGTTGTTTTGTGCTTTAGTCAGCATGTTAAGTAAGTGAAGAAAAACTAACAAATAAAGTGATGAAAATGAATGAAAATCCTTTTTATTCTCTTCTGTTTATGCATCATGGACAGTTTGCACTTTGTTTATACTCTACTATTTATAGTGTAAAACAGGCAGTTTCTGTAAACGATAATGTATGCTTAATCAACCTACCCTGTATGAATAAAGGCAACAAAAGGAATTGTAATAACATCTAAATATAATTATTTAAAATCATTCGTTTATTACATTTGATTTCACTTTCGTTGAAACATGCAAAAACAAATGAAACTGCTAATAAAGATAACATTACAACTGAGAAAAGAAACCCTTTGTTATACTATGCAATATGAATAATTTATTTTCTTTCTGCATAGCCACCATTTTTGCCTCCCTGCTCCTGAAGTCACCCATGAAGCAGGATCTTGCAGAAAAGAGGAAGACTCAGGAGTTCTTTCAGCATTTCCTTACCCAAGCCTCCTCCTAGATGGAGGACTTGTCCCTCTTGTCCTTCATGCTGAAGCAGAACACTAAGAACTGTACAGTCCAGTATTTGAAATAAACTAATGATTTCTTAAATTCTTAGGTGACTCTTTGTATGTATATATAATTACTGTAAGTGATCTGATAGTTTGTTTCAAAGAAATGTTTGTGATCTGTTAAAGCACAGAGTTTATTGTATATCATTGAGTGTCTGTAGAGACCTAACAATTTTTAATGTATATTTTATTTAAAAATAATGGTTTGTATTGTAATGTTTCTGATCTCAACAGCACATTGTTTTATATATAAAACTGTTGGAAACGAGGTGTGTGTCACTGGTGATTTTAAAATTAAATTGTATTATTCTCAGTCCATATTGACAGTCACAAGTCCAGAAATGAACACTAGATAAATGTTTCATTTTCTCATAGTGTGAGTGTGTGTTTGTAAGAGAGAGAGAGAGTGATAATATCCTTCCCTTCATTCAGCTTATTTAATTACATTTGCCACAAAAAGTCAAAAGTTACGTGTTCGTTTGGTGTTTTAATTTAGCATTGGGACTGATGCTTAATTTCCCATAATTCATCACGAATGGCTGCGAATCTGTGACGTTGTATGGTATCCTAGGGAGGGGATAGAAAGAAAGTGCTAAACATCTAAAGCATAGGAATAAGGCTTACATTTAAACGCAGGTAAATATATTTTAATGGCATTTACTTTTAGTCGATTAACTTAAGCGTTAGCGTGCCAGGTTATCGCTTGGTATTATGAAACTTGTTATCCTTGCAGTGAAGATGGATAATATCAACTGTCGACAGGAAACTGGCTAGCGTTACTAGCTCGCTTAGCTATGAGCTAAATTGTTGCTAGCTAGCAAAGCAATGCATGTGAATTAAGTGATAGTTGAGCTAGCGTATAGCTAGCTATCAATAGCTAGCGTTAATTTGGATGCCTGGCGCTTGCATGCTGTACACAAAAATGGTTACTGTTATGTTGACTCTGTAATCAAAGCTACAGAAGCGCGAATAACGACAGAGGAATTATTTAGAAAACACAAACTACGGTTTGTTATCTGTTTGTAGCAACCAGCTAGCGACATATCTCTTGAAGCTAGTAACGATGTGACTAATATGTGAAGTATCGCCAGGTCAGTAATCGATCAGCGGATTGTTACACAGCCTGCTAACGGTGTACGGCTAACTACCCCAGTGCCGTGACATTAGGTTAGCTTTAAGTTAATGTTAATGCATTGTCAGTCAAACGGGGTACACTTGGCAGCCAGTGTGTGTTGATCAGGCCACTCTTGTGTTTGTAAACCGCGTAGTATTTTAGCCAGCCATGTCGAGTATGGAAAAGTTAACTGTCAGTGTCGTGTGAGTTGTGCCATCTTTCATACGTTACTCATAACGTTTAAAAAATATATATCACTAAGCATGGCACTTAACTTAGCTGAGTGTTGTCGCTGCCGTCGCGTGACTTCTGTCATTGAAATCAGAAAGTTCTGGAAACCTTAGTTTCCCATTAACGGGGCTAATGTGTCGTATTACTCGCTGGCTTCACTAGGGAGCAATCTGTTTTTCTACACTAAAAAAATGATTATCTTTCTTTCTTTGACGCACAGAAAGTCTGTCTGACGTGTTTACATTGACATTTAGTATTGTCAAAGCCTTTCTGTAGACAGTGCACACGTATTTGAGGTTCTATGTAGCCAGTTGTTGGTAATTGTCCCTCGCTGTCAGAAAAGGCCTGCAGTGCTTTCTGGGAACATATTAGGTGCACTCTTAACTAGACAATATGGCTCTTCATTTTGAATGGATGTCACTCATGTGGTCCACTGCCGTGTTAGATCTGCTGCTATGTTGGGAACTGTCCAAACCTCTCGGATCATTTGGGACAGGTTTGCTTACAGTGCTGTCACAAGAGTCAAACTAAACATGGCGAAGCAGCATTCCGTTTTTATACATCACATACCTACATCAATCTGTTCTTTTAAATGCTAGGCTTAAAACCTTTCTTTTAGGCACTCTATTAAATTAAACATGGGACTCTTCATTAATATATTGCATTGCACTCTAATTGCACTTTTTTTATTCAATTTTAGCTTCTTTGTGTTATCTTTTTTTTTAATACTTTTTTTAAACCCTTTAAGTGTAACACTGTGTTTTTCATATCCTGTCTTAGTAATTTTTTTTGTCTGTCAAGCTCTTTGAATTGCTATGTTGTTGAAAGGTAGTATACAAATGAAGGTCCCTTGAATAAACTAACACCACTACTAAGCAACAGTAAGGACAAAACAAATTTTACTCATTTATCTTTCAGGCTGTAACGTTAACCGTGTGAGTGTGCAGTCCTCCTTGCCAAGGAAGGAAAGGCACCAGGGACCATGAGTGAGAATGGCCCTCATACAGAGGCGTCTATGTACTTTGAGGTGGAGGTGGATCACCTCGAGCGGGACGACGAAGAAGAAGAAGAAGAGGAAGACAAGATCCACTTTGACAAAGACAATGACCTCATCCCTGAGCCTTCGTCGTCCTCTGGCCGGGTGTACGACCGCACCACAGTGCTCATTGAGCGGGACCCCATCCGGCTAGATGAGGAGGGCGAAGAAGAGGGTCACTGTGGAGGGGACGAAGATGGGGTCACCTTCCTGACTGAAGGGGAAGGCGATGGAGACGAGGAGGAGGGCTCTCTGGCCTTTATGACCGACCCCGACGGCATGTCACAGGGCTACGTGCACCACACCATTTCTCCAGACCAGATCCAGTTCACAATAAATCCCGGCTCCACCCCCATGCCACGCAACATAGAGGGGGCGACCCTCACCCTGCACTCTGAGTGCCCGGAGACCAAGCAGAGAGAGGTGAGTCTAAATGTCTCGTATGAACACAGGTGCACAATAGTTTCGGTCAGCAGCTTTGTTTTGTATAAAGGTTCTGCCTGTGTTCAGAAACATACAGTGTAAATCCATTTTCACATACCAGTTACAACACAGATTAGGGTCGAATGTGGACAACTATTGTTGCTGAAGTTACGCTTGGTGTTTGGTTATTGCTGAGGTAATTGCTTGGTTTGGTTTGTGGAAGCTCTTCCAGTAATTTCGGCTAATTGCTTTAAAGTACAGCAGATGGTTATAAGATTTCTTTAACACGTCTTATGGTCTTACAAACTGTGTTTTTTTTTTGTTGTTGTTTGTTTGTGATATTGCAAATGCGTTATCATGCCGGAAGGGCACTTGCAAATATGTTACTGCGCTAGAAAGTCTTTCAGTAGTCGCTCATGTGGCTTAGGTAGAAGTTCAGCTCATGTCTGTTGGTGGTGTCACCCTGATTCCACAGTGCTACGCCTTGGTTTAGCCCGCTCACAACCCACTCTGCCTCCTGCCCGTGTTCATGAGGGGAATTTGCCCTATTTTATCACCTGTGCCAGCCTGATTAGTGGGAGTGGCCCGTCATATAAAAACCATACGGCAGCAAGCGTGCACTGGTAAAAGCACCTGGTCCTTGCCGAAAAAGAGGCAGGGCGCTGAAGGACTGCAGGGAACAACTTGGTCCCCAGTCGCACGACAACTCAGTTCTGTATTTAGCCAGTTGTTTCAAATGTCAGGTGATACACACTGTATAGTTATTTTGTTGTGCCGAACTCATTAAAGCAAGGGGCCGTGCATTATTGACCAGTTGCCTCAACATCTCTTTTAATGAAGTCTTAAGAGGATTGTGATCCATCCGGTTCTCAGTGCAGTACATGGAGACTCATTATAGTTTTTATAAAAGATTCTATTTTGCATATGCTGCATAACATTTCCTGTCATGTTTATAGACCCAAGCAAGTTCTTTTTGTTGGTTTTTAATAATACTGTAAGTCTGTGTTTGAATGAAGAGACGTCTACAGCTTGATGTGAGTAGTAGCGTGAATAGACGGGTGGAGTGTTGAGGCCTGTACTACGAAGCGAGTTCAACATACCCGGGATTTCTTTACGTTATCTGGCTTCACGGAGCCTAACAACCGTGATCACGCCGAGCGGTCACACAGCGCTGGTTATCAACTTGCAAAGTCAGCCCGGGGTTTCCCAATCAAGCCACGAGCGCGTTCACATAAAAGGTGGCGGTGTTTGCAGCATATGACCAGTCACATCATGTGACAAGAGTACTTGCAGCAGAGCGGCATTCTCTACCAGCGAAGAGCGAACTGTAAGATTAGAGAAATACAAAGAAGTTAAGCACACCAGCCAGGCTAAAAGCCACACCGCTGCAGCTGCTGAATGCAGGAAGGATGGCCGGCGAGATTATTGCTGACTGTGTGACTGCGCAAATTAACAGGCTGATAATATCAGTAGCACTCCATGAACTGGACTGACACTAAGATAATCATTTGAAATGTAGACCCCCCCCAGCAACAACAAGGACAAGGAGGGGGAGGACGAATGTCACTGAAGTTGTGGATGAATACAAATATGTAGGAACAGTAACGGAAACGTACTGGTTCAATTTAATTGTGAATTTGTGGAGAGTTTGCTGTACTTTACAAATAGTTAATATTTCCAACAACAAAATGGCACAACATTGAGGTCGCAGGGTCCGAGGTGCTGTCTTTGTGAAGTAATGTGCCTGCGTGCGTGCGTGCAATCTCCTATGTCATGTCGGATAGTCTTGATCACTGCGTCATTGTGCTTGCATTGTTGCTTGGTTACGTTTAAATGATCTCTTTGTCGTTATCATGACGTTAAGACATGATTGGCTACGACTGCCACGCATGAACTCGGCTGTCCCTAAACGGAAGTGCACACGCCTAGAAAATGGAAGTAACCTCTAACAAAAATGTTGCTTTTGTATTTCGTTTTTTCAGTGGAGTCTTTGCATCAAATCAGTGCACTGCGATGTGATGCCAATTATGCTGTGTGCATTCAATTCAGGATAAAAAAATCAGGAACAAGCAGTCGTAGCCACGCTGCCTTTTTAAAAAGCCTGAGGAGAGAAGAGAGGACCCACGAGTGGCTGTTTCTCCCCCGTGAACAACAAATAGGAAATTCTAACCTCCTGTTCAACAGGTGTCAGGAAAAACACCCAACGACGTGCAACGTAAGCGTTTCATTTGTAATGTGTGAGTGGCCATTTCCACCATACACGTGGGAGACCAAAGTGCACGATGCTCTCTCGCAATAATCGAACTGATCGAGGAGAGAAGAGTCACGGTGGCGTGGGAGGCCAATGCAGTGCCGAGCTTCAAGCGGCGACTTTGCACGGATGTTTGCTTAACAAATGATCTCTCCTACATCCATAAAATCAAAATGAATGGCCTTAGACTGCCCATCGCTCAGATTAGTGCTTGTTAGTAAGACCGAAAGGAAATTTAATTGGCTTTATATCGCTTTCGCAACGTGGAGTAACTTCTCCGACGTCTCAGTGATTTTCCAATCTGACAAAGACGTCGCTTAATAGCGTCATGACAAATGTTTCAAATCATGAAGGAAACTTTGGTTTTTGCTCATGAAAAGAAATCTCCACATGCGTTAGCACTTAACAAGTGTTTTATTGTTCAGAGCCAGGGGGCTTTTAATCAATTGTTCAAAACTTTTTTATGACATTACGCCTATAATAAAAATTTTATTTCAGTTGTCTTGCTTTCTTGTAAATTGTGCTGCAATTTTGTCCAAAACTATTGCAAAATCAAACCTCCTGATCTCAAATGTCTTCAACAAAATGTAGATTTCACACATCTAAACTAGAGGTTATTACTGACATTTTTTTATTTTGACATTGCAATAAAAGAAATCCTCTCACTTGCTAATCTACACGATCTAATATGGCCAGGGGTAAACGTGCGGTCGGCGTGCGGGCGAGTTACTCATCATTGCTGTCTTTTGTGCTCGCCCTTTGTGTGCTGACGGGTGGCTGGATCACTGAGTTAAAGTCCGGCCTGAAAGGTCACTCCGACTGCGCTGTCATGTCATCGTGTGGCAAGGCTGGTTATTACTGAGATGAATGAGATGGTGCCTTTTACCTTTAGTTACCGGGTTATTTCGCACAGCAGAGTTGAATTCAACCACGTTTAGACGCTAATTTCCCCCCTCCCCATCCTTCCTCCTGTCAGGTGAAGCGCTACCAGTGCATGTTCGAAGGCTGCACAAGGACGTACAGCACGGCGGGGAACCTGCGGACGCACCAGAAGACGCACCGGGGCGAGTACACGTTCGTGTGCAACCAGCAGGGCTGTGGAAAGGCCTTCCTCACCTCGTACAGCCTCAAGATCCACGTCCGGGTTCACACCAAGGAGAAACCATTTGAGTGTGACGTGCAAGGCTGCGAGAAGGCCTTTAACACATTATACAGGTACGCAGCGTTGTTGTGTGTTTTGTCTGTGTATTTGCTGTTTTCAGATCATTATCGCCACTGTAGGTTTGTCATCAGCCTTCAGGTCGCCTAAAAGTAGGGTCATTGGCCAAAATGGTGAGGAAACTGTAGTATAAGTAAGAACGATTGGATTGTGTCATTAATAAATGATGATTAAAGTCAATTATTACTGGGTGGCCCAACAAGTGTAACAATGCAGAAATCTAAGTTTTATTTTCTACGGTTTATATAAAGACAATTATTTGGTCAGAGGTGCAAAAATACACAGAATCAGTAATAAGATATGCAAAATACAACAATATGAACAAAGGGCAGAACGTTGTCATCTCACGGTGCTGTGTCCTGTACCTACTCCTTCACTAATTGCTAGCGTCTTTCTAATTACCCATTCTCCCTAAATACAAATACCTCCTCTAATCAACACACACACGTCCCGGGAACGTGGCGGATCGGGTTGGGCTTGCCGAATACGTTTCCATGGCGACATACCCCAGTAAGAAGTTAACCGCCGTCGTGAAACCTGAAAGCCCAGAAGTTACACCTGAAGTTACCCCGCTAACCCCAAATCCTGCTTCGTACTACAGGCCTCTGGTCTGTATTGGTTCGGTTGCCACGACAACCTGTCAGAGGCTGTTAATCAGGGCAGCCAACCGATGCCATCTCTCTCCCCTCCTTGTCTTCCACGCCACCCAGATTCTGCTGCACGACCACCGTTGAGCGTGTCTTTCACTTTGTCTTTTCCATGTCTGACGACATTCTGTCGTCATCTGAATGTGTCGTGTTTTCGTAAGCGTTTTTTAAGAAGTTCTTAAGACAAGTGCAACAGGCAGCAGCACGCGCCGTTTCACGCCGCTGAGGTTGTTTTTCCTCCTCTCGTCTCCCGTCGTGGTTTAATGAAACGCACTCGTTTGTCTCCGCAGACTGAAAGCACACCAGAGACTCCACACAGGCAAGACATTCAACTGTGAATCAGAGGGATGCACAAAGTACTTTACCACACTCAGCGACCTGAGGAAGCACATTCGCACGCACACTGGGGAGAAGCCATTCCGGTGAGCGTTTCCATTATCACACCGGGTTTAATCCACCCCAAGTAGAGAATGAAGGGACTGTGAAACTAATAGATACCCAATTTCATTGTCTACAAGTTACTGTTTCGCTGTGATGTTTTGGGAGTTGCATTATGGTTAGACAGTGATATTCTCTAGTCGGCACACTAACTTCCCATCTGCTGTACATATTTATAGTTGGCTATATGTATTTGATGAGTCAAGAGTGCTCGCTGAATTATGAAAACCGGTGTCTTTTTGCGTCTGGCATTTCTGACATGCTTTTCTTTCCGTCTGTGCCTTGAGGTGTGACCACGACGGCTGTGGCAAAGCCTTTGCTGCAAGTCATCACCTAAAAACGCATGTACGGACACACACAGGTACATATTACTGGTTTGTTTTTCTGTAGCCTTGGTTTATCTGGGGAAGCTTGAACAAGGACATGTTTTTTTTGTTTTTTTCAGCAGCGCCTGATTTGCATTTACATTGTTTCCAGTGCCTCCCACACACATGATTTGAATAGCCCAACCAAATCAATTTTTTCCTGCAGCCAAAAACATATTAACGTGGTTTTAGATTCACTACGTCTTCCCAAAAGTCTGTGAAGAAATGTCTTTAAAAGAGCAGTAATTAAAAAAGTGTGTCCCCATGTATTTGTATTGATTGGACAAATAACTTCCCTAATTGGTATTGGCTTTGCTCCCGGACCTGACGGCTAAGAAGCTTAGTTGGTACTTTATTTTCCGGGTATTTACTCCACAGATCTATCACTTCTTTTTGTGACTTCATGCCGTCTTTGCTTGTTTACCTCAAATGTGCCTGTTCTCGTTTCTGGAAGATCAGCTCTCGCCTTTCAGCCTCTGTCTGTCTCGTTCCCCCGCTCTGCAACCCGTTCTGTAGGGGAGAAGCCATTCAACTGCCCCAGCGACGGCTGCGAGAAGACTTTCAGCAGCCAGTACAGTCTGAAGAGTCACATCCGGGGCCACGACAAAGGGCAGCCCTTCAGCGTCACCCTCACCCACCCGCTCTCCGAAGTGAGTCACAGTGCAGCAGCTTCACACTTTCTCACCCGCCGTCGGCGCAATTGACATGTTCTCCGTGAACAGCGTCACTCACGTCATTCACTTCATTAAAAATGTGTGATTAGTTTTTTCTTTATTTTATTTAATTTTTTTACATGTGCTATCATGTTCCAGGAGTACAATGTGCCTTCATATACAACACACTCTCCCGGGTCTCCCCGTCTTGTTTGCACGACTCAGCACTTTGATCCCGTAGCGGTGGCAAGTTTAACTAGTCCTGTATATTAGTTTAATTAGTCGTTTCTTAATTACAGGATGCAAATCACTCGCTGTGCCTCAGTGACTTGAGCCTCATCTCCACAGACTCGGAGCTGCGAGAGAACATCCATAACGTGAGTCTGGCCTCTGTCAAACCGACGAGGTGGTCGGCAAAGATGTCAATTAACAGGCAGCTATTTTAACACAATTTAGAGGTAAAACTCTAATACTTAGTTTTGATTTTATTGCAGGCTCAAAACTTGGACCTCAGTAATGTGACCCCTGTGAAAATCTTTGAGCTGATGTTCCAGAGTCCAGAAAATAGTGTCAGCCAAGATGATGCCCATCCCAACGGTCAGTACGTTTCAAAACCTGTCAGCTTGAATTGTATTGAATGTTGCTTTTCGCTGACGGTTTGTTTTTTTCCTCCTCTTCCTCAGAGAGCCTTGCTGAGCCCTTCAGCCTGGAGACGTCTTCCCAACCGGTTGTACACGACGCCTCGTCTCTCATCTCATTCTCTCTCCACCATACCTCCTCCTCTTCCTGTTGCCACACGACCGCCGTCATGGAGCCTCCTTCCCAGCTCGGTCAGAGCTCCCCCTCTCAGGCCTCCACCCCTGCCCCCGTCACAGCCACTGCCGGCTCCACGCAGCCTCCCCCTTTTGTGCAACTGAGCGGGCCTCAGCAGATCTCTGACGGGCCTGCGCAGGCTTCTGTCCAAACACCAAACCAAGCTCCCCCCCAGCACTACGTGACACTGCCACCCGCATTCCTGCAGCCGGATGGCGCCACGCAGACCACCCCTCTACCACCCCCCGTCTCCGCTCCCCCTCCACTGGCTTCGGCGCAGAGCGCCCCAGCACCGGGCCCCGCCGCGGCGTCCGCTGCCTCGGCCACCGCGGCTGCAGACGCTTCGGCGGCTGCGGCTCAACCCGCGCCTTTGCCCAACAACCCTGTGCCCAACTCCGGCCCCAGCCCCATCACCATAGCTCCCACCCAGAACTTGCTGCAGCCCAGCCTGGTCATGTCTGACCAGAACCTCCAGTGGATCCTCAGCAGCGCGGCCAACAGCCAGCAGAACCCCGAGCAAGCAGTGAGTGATGTTCCGGCACAGTGTTCGCGTAGAGAAGAAGTGACTTGGTTTGAACTAGGATTGATTTGATGAAGCGCTTTAAAATGTAATGAAGTTAGGGATTTCTCATGTTTTCTCTTCTAAAGTGTTTTCATGCAAGTGGATTTGGAAATGACGTCGTGCCACGCGCTCAAGTAATTATGCAAAAACACAAACTATAAATGTAACAAATGAATGTGTGGTGTTTCCAATGTTCGCAGCAACATCAAGGAGCTCCAAAAGTGGAGAAGGTGTTCTTCACTACAGCCATACCCGTGGGAGGAAACGCTCGTAAGTCAATGAGTAGTGGATCATTATATGTCTTCTTGTTGTGGGCGTTGGCCAAACGGCTGTGATGAAATCATACATGTGTTTAGACGTCCGGCGCAGCGCGCAGCTCTAATGAGTAATTCAATCTTAGATCAGCGTCCAGAGAGCTCCACCAAGAAACCGTCACAGTGGTTTTATTACACTGTGGTGTTATTACACCACCAAGGTGTTGAAGCTCAATTAATGCTCAGTGCTAGAACACTGCAAACAGGATCTCAATATAAAGTAAACTGCACAGGAGCAATACAATTCAAAACCTTTAGGATAATGAAGTTTTGGTTTTGACCACCTCAAGTACTGCACGTCCTTCCGCAGTGTTGATGTAAATATCCATGTCATCATGAGCAGGAAATGAGTGGTTTTATACATTACATTATTGAATCATATGTTTTCAATTAATCGTTTAGTTAATAAAATGTCAGAAGAGTGAAGAAGGCGACTCATTTCTCAGTCTTTCATTGAAAGAGGAAAAATCTTTCAGTTACAAAAATATAAAACCGAGAAAAGGAGCAGATTTTTCTGTTTGGCACTGACAAAATAATGAATCAGCTTCTGGTTTCAGGTTTTTTGTGATGTTTATTATTTTCTTCAAAAGCAAAAGTTGAAACAGCTGTCCACGAACAAGTGATCACTTTCTTTTATGAGGTCATCAGTTGATGTTCAGTACCAGTGGCGTTCACTCTTCAGTCACTGAATACCAACTCCTACTAAGCAGTCAGTCATTTCTCACCTTTTGCATTGGCCTCAAACCTTAAATGTTCACCCTTCGTTTCTTTTCTTTTGGCGTGCGTTGCAGGATGTTTGGAGAAGCGGATGAATAATCAAAGTTGTGTTTGTGTTCTCAGGCAGCTCGGTCCAACAGATCGGCCTCAGCCTGCCCGTCATCATCATCAAACAGGAGGAGTCCTGCCAGTGCCAGTGCGCCTGCAGGGACTCCGCTAAAGACAAGAGTTCAAAGAGTGCCTCCTCCGTCGCTGCAGCGCCAGCACAGACGCAACCGTCAGAGCCCCCCCCTCCTCCTCCTCCTCCTCTTCCTCCGCCCCGACCACCATCACAACCCCTGGAGGCTCCGCAACATCCGGCCACCTCATCTTCCTCGTGCTGCCTCCCCGAGTCTTCCTCCAAGGTGGGTGGCGAGGTGAGGCTGGAGGCCCCCTCTTCTTCTTCTTCTTCCTCCTCCTCCTCAGCTCAGACTTTCTCCACGATGGCGAGCGCCGCCGCCACCAGCCCGCCTTCATCGGACGGGTTAGCCAACATGGACGTCTCGGACTTCCTCTCCCTGCAGAGCCCCGAGAGCGCCACCAACATCGAGGCTCTGCTGCTGGTCACCGACGACTTCAGCATGGCCACCGACGGCAACCCTTAGAGGAAGTCCCGCCTTCCGAGTCTGGCAGCCGCGCCCGCTCATCCGCAATCGGTTCCACCCACGTCGCGAGTCACTCCTTTCTCCCAATAATAGCGTGCGCATCAAACCCCCCCTGTACCCGCAGTGCATTCTGTTCCGTGTGGCACTGCGCAACATTCATACACCAACTATGAATCAAATTTCTGTTGAGACTTGCAGTAAAAAAAAAACACAAAAAACCCAACCAGGATTAGTTTGCTCATTGAGATTTAGCAATGTTAATGCTATTTAATGCAGGGAAAAGGCAGCAGATCCTTTTTGTTATGAACATAATCAAATGTATATAAAATCCCTCTATCCGCTCTGAATTCATTGAATGAAATGAAGTGTTGTCCGAGCACTGATAACTTAAGAGTTCCGTTTTCCCGGCTTGAAGGGCACACGCACCTGAGCAGGAAAACTCGTCTGTATATCCTTGTACTGTACTACAGGTCCGAAACAAATCCTTAACGCTGGTATGCAACTGACCAGAATGCACTGTATATTAGAGGAATGTGCTTTCATATTTTCAAGCATCGCTCCCTGTTGGAATTTGAAGGGGTCGGCCACGTAGCCCCTTCGTGCGGCAGTCACACTATATGAAGTGATTTTAAGTATTTTGGTTTCCTAGGAAGACTAGTGTAGTCCAGAAAATGTGATTCTTTTCTACTTACAATCGACAGTTATTTACTAATGGAGAAGAAAAAAAGAACCTGTGACCAGATCTGCCTGAAATTAAGTCGACACGTCAATACGTTGCCTGTAACTTAAACTAATTTAAAAATTGTACATGTTAATTTATTTAAATGCTTGATTCTTTTCATTATACTGGTCATTTTATCTTCAAGATAGCAGAGAAATCTATAATTAATTTATTCCAATTACTTGTATGTTAAGTTGAAGCTGTTTTTTATGTTACTGAATTGCTTTTTTTTTTTTTAAGAACGTAAATCTATTGCTAAAAGCAAGTTTGAGAAAAGAGGCACCTCTAGTTATAGACCGCACAGTGAAGCAAATTATCCTCTAGGATCCGCTTGTTTGCAAAAGAATTGTCCACGATGAAACGGTAAGATACTACTGTCAACATCCCATATTTTATAGGGTTGTGACCCTCTCAGGTATGCATCAAGTCATAACTGATCCTGGTTCCCTTAATTTGTCACTCGGACGTACATTTTTCTAACCAGATGCCCCACACGTGCAGTAGCCCTACGTTTTGCTGCACTCTTCCCTGTTTATTGCACACTAACTTGTAAAGTGAGTAATCCGACAGCTAACGTTAGCTGAGGTGCAGCACCACTACAGACTTTTGTATACAACTGCTGTAAAAGTAGCATTTAAAGAAAAAGACGGTGTCCTGGCGACAGTGTAAATACAGTACATTTTAGTGTAAACATCTTTGAGAAACTTGTAGATTGTTCTAGAATTTGTATTTTTGTATAGACTTTTGAATTACTAACTCTCGGGAGTTTGGAGCTAATGTATACCCTCTTATCCTCGCATTCTTTCCCCAGGCACATTTATGCAGAAGAGTTTTTGCTGTGTTTAGTCGAATAGTTCCACTAGCAGCTGGGCTTTTGTACAGTCCCCATAATAACAACGTATATGTAACAGCCTCCTGCTCAGAGAATAATTTAACGGTATCGTTTCACACGGGACGGAATGCAATGACGATAGAGTGAAGGCGTTATGCCCTGTATACTAAGAGTGTAGAGCTACTTGGCCTTACAGCAGAACTGTCCCAATGAGCCTCCTTGCCTTGACAGTCTCTGCTTCAGACTTTGCCACTGACACGCCAACACGCTCATCTTCACGGAGTCTCAGGCAATCGCAGCAGCAGATCACAATAAGGCGAAAGCATCGAGACAGAAAAGGCGTATGTTTTTTTTGTTTTTTTTCCAGTCGTCTGCCTGGAAAGTCCTTAACGGAAATGCAGCATTGCTAAAAATATAATCTGCCACATAACCGATGCAGGCGATGCGATTCTACACTTTAGGTCCAAACTGACACACACGTCATAACTCATGTCTTTTTTGGTTTTTGTTGTGTTTTTCCTTTTGCCATAAATGAAGAGTTGAGCTTTCCCTCGACTCACAGGTGCCAAGAAGGCAGTTAGATGTTGTGAAAAAAGGCTCCAGTCACGCGTGTTTTGCTCAGAACCATTCCATATATGCAGTATTAGACATGAGCGTCTCTACTGGGCTCCATTGGATTACAAAATGTTGATTTATTCACCATTTCCCTGTTAAAGCACTCAGTGAAATTACTGCCAGGAGTCGAGCCCATTTCATGGATATATATTATCTGTTCTCATACATGCATACTGTCATTGAACACAACTATGCAATTTTAAGTGTGGCATTCAAGTTTAAACACTGACTCCAAGACAAAATGATTATTTATTCCTCCAGCCATCAAAACGATATTCTGCTTCAACCTTATACGCGGAACTCATTGCCTTTGCAGTGCATACTTGTTGAGCGTGCTCCACGTTGCATTTCATCTTTCACATTTGAAGTGGTGTGAACGAGGACTTTGCAGTGTGTCCATCCAAGTACTGTTCCCATGAATGTTGCGCCGCATCTTTCCTTTTACATGCTGTTTAAAAACCAACTGGATTTGTTTGAACGAGTACTTAGAGAATGAATGAATGATTCTGTTTTAAGAATTGTTTTGGTCAAATGTACGCAGCAGCCACCCCCTTTTTTTTTTTTACTTTTACACTTTATGCGTAAACATGTTTATTTGGGCTCACTCCATTTTGTGTAATCATCTCAGCCGCTCACAGATTTCAGTTATCGGATTCTTCACCAATGAAAGTCAAATTTCCAGCTGCCAATGTTTGTTTTAATCAATAAGCAGAGAGACAGTTTTTGACTTGTGGCCCAGGTTTCTTTCTGAAGTTCACCTGAAACGTCAGCAAATCACTGATGGTGACATTTGTTTGGAAGCACATTGTTTGATCACAAATGTATAGCCAGAGTGTTTTGGGAAATTGAGAATTTCTCCACCATTTTTCCAAATGGGCAATATTTATAAAAAGTTCAAAAAAAAAAATTTGGGGAAACTATATGCTTCCAAAGGAATGTCTTGACACCCAAAGAGTGAGGAATTAAGGATTTGTATTTTTTAAAAGAATGTATAATGTGAAAATGTTTGCTTATGCTTGTTTCGTATAAAGTATTATGATAAATACCTTTCTGAAATGAGAGCAATATAATACTAATAAAACATTATCCTTGTGACTGAAATGTTTGTATATTTCTGCCTTTTATAGTTAAAAATGACAACTGATCTTAATTGAATTTATTTAATTGTATAACAAAAGGAAAGAAAGGAGAAAAAAAAAATAAAGGTCTTCTGGTCACTTTTGCGGTGGAAAGGACACATCCTGGAGAGATTTTCTCTGTGGGGCAAAATTATACTTTCAAAATCTGCAATTAATCCAAAAGGATCCAAAGAAGAGGGAAGAAAGAAAAGCTCACCACTAGAACATCACTTAGATCCTTCAGGTCTTTCAGGGCTCTGTTGCACAGGGTTATCTTCTCTGACAGGGTCACCAGTCTGTCCTCGACGTCCACCAGGTTCTGTGGAGGACAACACAGGTTGGTCAGACAGTGAGTCTGGGCAGACAGCCGTCAGAAGTTCAGGCTTCAAGTTTGTGGCTGACCTGTTGGACCGGTGAAACGCCCTCATCCGTCCCCAGGGTCATTGTGTCTTCTGTACAATCTGTAACACATTGAAAATATTGATAACGTAACAATGATATGGCTAAAAAGCTGCGTGTCTCGTTACCTGCGTCCGATGCCATGACTACAGACATATTCTTGGTCCTCCAAACGTTGCATTTACATATTGTGCGCACGCCTTCTGCGTTTTTAAGAAAGTGCTCCCAGGTGATTTAAATAGTCCTGATTAATGACCAATGAGGAGGGCAGGCAGGTGACGTAAAATAAAGTGTGCGCAATGTCTCTTGGAGAGTTTGAAGGAATGCTAGAAATTGCTTTTCCAAAAGAACATATTCAGCATTTAAAGAGAGCCAACCCCAGACTACAATGTTCATTTATTAATATAGTAAAACTGTGTGATACCAAACGTTAACAATTAAAATATGTCAAGGGTTCGGGGTACTTATTAAAAAAGAAAAAAGTAATAAAACAAATGGTTCAATTTACTTACATTTTAAATAAATTGAGAGTTTTCAGAAAGGTTGGTATATTTACGGATAGTTTGAATACAATGTTAAATTTGTTAGATTTGTTTGACATTTTAAAGAGGTTTGGAACATGGGATTTTGCTAAGATGAAAAAAAACTATGATGTGTACGTCCTCAAAAAGAGCATTTTTTCCTTCTTTTTATTTTACTACTATAGTATAGTACATATATTAAGTGTTCGATCGTGTCAATGGAGTAATTTAAAACACACGTCACAAAATCTTAAGGTCCAAACTCTTTTTCGCTGGATATTTGACAGCTGTGTGCTACTGGCCCTTTAAGAAAGTTGGCGTCATCGTTTGGAGGCGTAACCCGGAAGACTTGTGTCGTTTCGTCAGGCGACAACATGCTCCCCAGCTGTGCGCTGACACATCCGTGGCTGTAGCTTTGGTTTAATGAAGTCCGTTTGTAACATCGCTGTTGAATTACAAAAATCCAGACGAGCTCACGGTTCAGCCGCAGCTCGTCGACTCGGAGGAGAGATGTGCAAAGAGCTCAAGACCAAAGTGCTGCGTTTGGCGCCGCCGACCTCCAATGGGCCGTCCGTTCATCTGGAGGGCCACACAGGTTAGCCCTGTCATTCACGGCAAAAGTGCTCGTGGGTGCAGCTTTTGAAAATAAGCGAATGACTTTTATAGATTTTGGCTACTGAATAAATATTTCCATTTGATGTTTGCAGTAAGTAACGTATGCATAGCAGCTTGTTACATCATATTCCTGGTTTTCTAGTCACGGATTAGCTTTTAAAGTTAAATTCCACACCAGTCCAACACGTTTAGACAGTAAGGTCAATACTACACTTGAGATAGTTCATGACTTCCGACTTCACCTTAATGGGCCCATACTGATGCACTGATACTGATGCACGTGTAAGCATCATTTTAATGTAGCTACTTCAAGTACACAGTTGGTAGTAGTTGGTCAACTAATAGCTTCATATGTTTTGTATGCAAACCCTAATTCCGCAAAGTAGCCAGTCGACTAACCATAGCCACTCCCTCTGAAATGCAGTGGAGTAGATGTATGAAGTAAATATATACTTAACTGTTTAAGTATATATTTGGTGTTTTTATTTCAAGTGATGACTAGAATAAATTCAGGGGACTCACAAGAGACAAGTTTTTAAAAAGAACTGTCAAAAAGATTCATCAGAGGTTAAAATATCATATTAAATCCCCTTTTTAAAGGTTAAGCTCCAAAATGTCTGAATCCTACAGTTCCCATAATGTAACTCAACCCCCCCCCCCACCGAAGCTCCTCCAGATCCACTGAAGATGGCTGTTCAGACACTCAGCTCTAGAACAATGCATTCCATTTGTTAATGTCCACCCGTGCAAGTTTCATCCCTTCACTACCCTGAAATCCATTTACAATATACAGCTGACCTGTTCACTACAGTATCATTAAGAATAGCACACATGTATGTTCTCTTGCTCTCGATGTTTTGTTGTCACGTGAGCCTTGCAGTGGATGGAGCCTCGTTGACCCTCCTTGTCATTGAACTGCAGATGGTGCTGAAATCCTGAGTTGCACGGTGAAGGCTCTGAAGGAGGGTCACGTGGTTGCTGTGCCCACGGACACCATCTACGGGCTGGCATGTCTGGCCCAGAGCTCTGAAGCCGTCGGGAAAACCTACGACATCAAAGGGCGAAACGGACAGAAGCCGCTGGCAATCTGTGTCGGAGAAATTCAGGATATCTATAAGTAAGTGTACGTGCAGGTCTGTTTTTACTAATGAACACAATTAGCAGAATGCAGATTTTTTTTATTATTTCTTTTCTTTTTTTAAATGTCAGTGGTAATTATTTGTGTTTTGGTGTCAATCCCTCAGAAGCACAGATATTAGTCATACACTGAGGAGGCGTAGATACCGTGTCCACACCAACGCGACACATTTTACATTTTGAGTGACAAGCACACCTGCTGTCTCAGACGTATCCCAGCATTCATCCATTAACTAGAAAGGTAACTATGTTTTTAAGTTAATGCATATGTAGGTAAATCACTAAGTAACGCAGAGGAGATGAGGCACACTACAGAAAGACAGCATCCTGGATTAAACCTACAACATCACAGGCTTACTGTGTACACGTTTCTCAGATAATGACATGCAGTGCGGCGCCACCGGCTTTAAAAGCACTTCCCGAAGTCAACACGGCTTGTTTGTGTTTCCATGTTTGTGTCCCTGGACAGGTACTGCAAGGTGACGGTGAAGAAAGCGCTGTTAGGGGACCTGCTGCCCGGTCCCGTCACTCTGGTGTTCGAGAGATCTGAAGTACTGAACGCAGACCTCAACCCCTTTACTTCAGTGAGTCCACTCCTTCAACTGGAAACGACTGAAAATAAAGCATCAAACAAATTTTGATTTTCTTTTTTTTTTATGAACGTCAATGGCCTGTTGTTTTCCGCGTGCTCCTCAGCTAGTAGGCGTGCGTATCCCGGACCATGCCTTTATGAGACGCCTTTGCCAGATGTGTGCGGAACCGCTCGCACTTACCAGCGCCAACATCAGCTCACACACCAGCACTGTGGCCGTGCACGTAAGGGAAAAATAAAAAATAAAAATAAAAAAGTCTCACATTCATTATGTTTTTTAAATTTAATTCCCAGCATCTTAATTCAGTTCGGAAGGGAGTTTTACAAAACAGTTATTTTAATGCTGCTGTGTTTTTGTTTTTCTTCTGAAGGAGTTTCAGGAGCTCTGGCCCAAGTTATCAGTGGTGGTGGATGGCGGACCAATAGGAGACCAAAGCCGCCTCGGCTCAACGGTGGTCGACCTATCGGTACTCGGCAAATACCGCATCATCAGATCCGGCTGGTGAGTTCCTGCTGATACTGGGATCCTATTAGCTTTCGCCTGCTATATTGTTTTTCTCTCCAAATGAAATCGTACCCGCTAATAATATCCACAAAATCAAACTAAAAGACAGCACAGAAATACAACATGCTTGAAAGGCACAGGACGTGAAAGGTGGTCTAATATATTTTTAATAATAATTTAATAATTGCACCAAGCATTTGAGGGGCTTCCCATTTTTTTCTGATATATTTTTGGCTTCCTCACTACTTATCACTGTACACAAACGTAAAGGTCGCATTACACTTCCGTGCAACAAAATGGCCCCACGCTCCCCCGACAATGGTTGTAATGTGACGGTTCCGATGTCGGCAATACATAAATATTGATCAGAGCGACTTGTAGACCGTGTACGAGACTGACGCTGCGGTTTGTCGTCTGGTGGTGTGATATTGTACGAAACACATTGGCCACATGTCCCAAATCCTACATTGTGTATTTAGTACGTAGTGGGTTCACAACAAGATACTCAAAGCAGACGGCACACATACTAAATGCGTATTCGTTTTTTCTATTCTCCTACAATGCAAAAAGAAATGAAATGGAGGAGGCTTACAGGTGGAAAAGATGGAGATGAATCGTGAGTGGTGGTGCAACAGCTTAATATGTACTAAATCTAGTTTTGTAGAAAGATCCACCTGCATCAAGCACCCTCCAGTGTTTTTGGTTTGCCGCTGTGCTTCCCAATAAAACAATGCACTCCCAACGCTGGGAGCACGAGCCTCCTGCAGCACCTGCTGTGATTAGAAACCTCCCAGTAAACAAGATGTAGTCAGGCAGACAGAATATGTAAATACACTGACCATAAAAACAATCCGGGGTGTTTTGCATTAATTGGTGGGTTAAAACATGGCTGCAGTTTGCAATCAGGTGCCACCGCCGCGTTTACTCTGAAGGAGACTCTGAGCTTTGAATGAGAAATCACTCATTCTGTTTTTCAGTGCACTTTCTTCTACGATTGACGTGCTGGAGCACAAATACAGACTGTCGGAGGACTTGGGGGGCGGCGAAGGATGACCTGTTGAACTCTCCGCACTCCGCAGCGCGCTCTGAGACGCACAGCCAGCTTTGACCTCGGGTCTTCCTCAGACGAGATGAATCCTTTTCACGTTCACGCAAAACGAATCGCTCTTTCCCGGGAAAGACTAGAACTCAGGAACAACTGGAGCGTTAAACCCGCTGATGGCCGATTATTGTTCTGGTGGAGGCTTTGAGGTCTGGAGTAACTTGTTCCTTTGATGACCATATTTTCCGCTTTACTATGCGTCTACTATCATGGGATTATGGGGGATTTTAAAGTGTCACGGTTCTCTACCAATTTGTTCCGAAACATAGAACAAGGTCAGCTGTATAGTATGGGGGGTTTTGTCAAAGCAAGGTGCCGTAACTGAGAATACAATGGTTTGAGTTTTTATTCTGACTTAATATGGTTAGTGTAGTATTAGAAGGGTACTCTGCACTTATTATTATTATTATTATTATTATTATTATATGCCCTTAATAATTAAAAACAATAAAAACAATTTTATTCTTACTAACTTGTCAATCCTCTGTATTTATTTTATCAGCATGTTAGTTTAACAGTGTATGTCTTGAACTACAATGGGTCAGCTGCTACAGTTACAATAACTGTTTTATGTTGTAACTTAAACTGCATTACATGTAATGTTTCAGAGTCGGGTTGGCTGGCATGCGGACCAAGTGGATGTATGCTATGAAATTCATCTGACCACTTGCACTTGTTAAAAACTGGAGCATTTCTATTTCCTTTTTTTTTTTTTTTATTCTCATTGCCAACATTAGCACAGCCACATTATGTGTGTTCGTTATCTTATTCAGGCATAAAAAGTTATTTGAGACATACTTCTGTCTTTTATTTTTAGGTGTCTGGATTTTACTCAGAATTTAACTTAATGGAGTGTGAAATCAACAGCAGAAACCACTCAGAAGTGCCCTTCACACCCAAGGACGCATCATGGAGAATACTTTTATTCTCAAAAATGTCCTTTTACTTGTAATAGACGTTTAAACACTTCCAACTTCTGATTCTGTTGCTTCTGTGCCCCGTTTTTACACATTTTGGGATCAAAATTCCGTATACAAAAGTTTTGGCATTGGTCCAGTAGATCGCATCCGCGAACATTCGGCATTGGCTGCAACAGAATCCTTGCGAGCAGTTGCGCCCGTAAAAAGTGCCTCCACTAAAAGTGCCTGTTTTTCCACTCACCAGCGATGCAAAGGATCCCTACAGAGTCAGACCGAGTAAGACCCTTTCGCTTCCATGCAACAATTCAACCTGCAGCTAATTTGCGGATGCCGGCGGGGCAACCTACTGTAGCACTTCCAAAATGAATGGAAAGTATTAGTCATTTATTCCCCAAATTTGTAAAAACAAGGCCCAAATTTAAAAATACGGTTTCCCTTTAAGTTACATAAAGTAATGTCTTTCTGACTTTCTTTACACGCCAAATGACATACTAATGACACTAAACACCTGTTGTTGTAGTACAGTGGAGCAGTGCTAATCTGCATGCTATTAATCTAAAAATACTTAAAAAGGTATTGTATTTTACTTGCCTAATTACTTTTTAAAGTTTCCTCAGAGGGTTTTCACTGGTGAAGACAGAAATACAAATTTGAAATGATCTGAAACCCTATTGAAATATTTAGAATGATTTGAAATAAAACTCTAGTTTGACATACTGAGAAATTAACTTCACTATCTCTCCGAGACTTGGATAATCTTGACGTAACCATAGGGTTGCTAGGCAACCAGCAGAGACTCCAGAAAGTCACTGCACCGGGCCAAGAAATAGTCCATAGTGTAACCCCTTGTAGAACCACAAGTTGTCACTTTACACTTAGTAGTTTCGCGCGCAGTAAGATATAACGTGCTTTAGAGGTGCTGGTAGACTTTGTTACCAGTGGACAGAACCAGGCTAGCTGTTTCCAGTCTTTATGCTAAGCTAGCTGGCTGCTTTTAAAAGTCTGGGCTGTCGATGGAAAACGGAACAAATTCCCCAGAATAACCTTTTTAATGCTGCTTTAGCCGAAAAGGCAACCAAGACAGTCACGCCACCAACACGGAGTTCTATTCCTGCAGATCAGCACGTGTTCATGAGTATGCACACAGTTGCAGAAACTCTTACCTCCGGTTAGTTAAAGGTAACATCATGTCCGTATGCACTCACCCCTATACTGATCAATCTCTGCATTTACTCTCTCTTGTCCTTTCCCTTTCATGTGCACACGCGCTTCTAATAGAGCGCGCTGTTTCAAAGCTCACATGAGCCACTGCTCCTTCTCTTTGTGGAACTGCTCCGCCCAGCGGCGGGTCAGCTCCAGGAAGTGATCTGGTCCATGTGGCTGATAGTCCAAGTACACACGGGTCACGGTTTTTTTAGGCACCGCCCTTTCTATCTGCGTCCCCTCGTGCCATTCGTTAAAAGACGTGACGGTGACGATCTCCGGCCTCACGCTCAGCGCCGCCTGCAGGGCTGTTTCATAGTAGCGGCCGTTCACCCTGTTGCGCATGTTGTGGTTGTTCCACGGCCGGATGCTGGTGTCGATGTAACCAGGGCCAACGCTGGGGATGAAGAGGAGATTGTTGCCGTCGCAAAAAGCTTTGATGGCCTTCCAGTTCTGGTGAGAAGAGCCGAAGGAGAAACCGTTGGAGGCGAAGTAAGTGTACATGCCATCGAAGCCACCGGCGAGGATGTCGTACTTGTGGCGCTCCTCCACAATCAGGGCAATGAAGATGGAGTCGTAGGCTGAGCCACGCACGCTGTGGGAGCCTGTGGGAGTCAAGAATTCAGACCAGGACTCGGGCGGAGTTAAGTAGGAGTCGTAGATGTAAAACAGAGGAAGACTTTTCCCTGTGGTTGAAGTGAACTTGTAGAAGGCTCCATGGTCACCGTACCTTTTAAAGACAATACATTGAAATAATAAAGTAAACATTAGTTGATTAAGTCAAGAGGCTGCAATTTTCTTTACAAGGAACGTGCAGCAAACAGAAAAATGTAAACTTTCTACTGAGTCTGGTGGTAGAGAAAAGACCACTGGAGTGATTCAAAAACATTCAAAAGGGTTTGTTCCCTGAGGAGCATTAATGGTGTCAACAAGTGTCAGCTTTACAAAACACGGATTGGCATATTTGACTGAGAAGGATTCTGAAGCTAAAGATATTTCCCTCAGGAGACACAGACAGAGCTAAAAGCAGAGTGAATATTGAACTTACAATCCCCTGGTAGAGAGAGACACAACTCCAAACGCTAAAATTGCTGTGTATCTACTTGATGGGTTCTCCTTTTCAGAGCAACCTCAATATTAGAGGTTAGAAAAGTAACTTTTGCTTCAAAAACTCATCCATAAGTCACGAAACTGGCCTTATATAATCAGAGACGCTATCCGTTTTGTAACTACTGCTCTTTCAACTGTGCATGAAATCTTAATGGTTTTCTGTTTAATTTGAGTCTGTGATGGAGAAGTGCAGCCAGACAAAGTGCCTACCTGTCAATGATGTACTTGATGTTTTCATGCACACTCTGGTCGTTGCGTCCTCTGTATGCTTGGATGTGAAACGCAACCTGGAACAACGTGCAGAAAGACACACACCTTGTTGGTTTCCATTCATCACATAACTGCCACTAAAAACCAAAAAGATACCACAGTCAGTACGCACAGATGACTGTAGCAAGTATTCACATAAAGTCAACTTTCAGTTTCGAAGGGAGGACTTCTCATATTGAGGGCTGACAAAGTGCGACAAATATAACCATCAAGTTTGAGTACATGCCAGGAAGAAGCAAGCTCAATAAGATGCATATATATTATATTGAAAGGTTGTTACAGCTGAGAGCACCACTGATTCCTCCTCAAAAAAAAAAAGAAAAGAAAAAACAGTTTTTACTGTTTTAAAAACAAGTTGGTCATGCACCATTTTGACCTTGTGTGGCCCTAAAGCATACGATGACATCAGGCGTCTGGTTTTTCTCCCCTACTGCCATATTACAGACAACCACATTTGTTTACAGGCTTTCAAAAAACCTATAAATAAAAAGGAGCAAAACACAGACTTTGGCAACCAGTAGAGCGTACTACATTAAGCCATTCAAGCAGATTCTTTTGGACAAGATGTGACAAATTCTGTCACACTGTAGGAGATGTTTTTCCCCCTAAGTGGTGCCCATCTGGAGACTTTTGTAACACTCAGTTAATGGCACGGGTAGAAACGGGGTATTTGCAATTGATGAGCAAAAGCAGCAAAGGAACAAGGGACCTGAAGTGACACATACACCAAAAGTCAGTCGTTGAATATTTTAAAACACGGCCAGAGAATTCGGAGGCTGTGAATAATGCATGTTTCACTTTTCTTTTTGAGCAGTGGACATCCAAAGGGAACAATGTGAAGAAAGTGGCTTTTTAAGATGAGGGAAACCAGCAGCAACTAAATGGATGAAAGATGTCACTGAGTGATCTACAGAAGGCCGACATAGACATGCTAGCTGCTCTGTGAGGCTTTGAGCTAACATCGACATGCTAACATGCTCACAATAGTAACGCTAACTTGCTCATGTTAAGCAGTTAAGTTTAACATTTCTTAATTTAGTGTGTTAGCATGCTAACATTTGCTACCTAGCACCAAAGACAAAGTACAGCTGAGGCTGGAGGGATCGTAAGTTGTTTTGCAAGTATTTAGCTATAAAAGATTTGAACCTGACAGTGGCGCCAGAGGAAATGTTAAGTAATCGCCACAGGTATTACAATTCATCCTGAGAGGGACATGAATGTGTGTACATTTTATGGCAATCCTTTCAGAATTTGCGCAGACCACAAACGTCTACTGGAGGTGCTAGAGTGAGAGTCAGGGGACCACAAAAGTCATCCTGTGGGTGCCACGAATGTCTGTGCGAAATATTACTGAAATCCATCTTGTAGTTGTTGTCTTCTAGATATGTAAGTCTGGACCACGCTAACCACCGTTAGCATCGCTAAAAAGCAACGTCACCGACAGAATTAGCAGGATTAAAGAGCGTATGTCACTATCTAGAATAAGAACTTCACAATGAGAAAGTCTTCTTCACCACATTTAAAGTTGTTAGAAGCAGTTTGTATATGCCTGTTGTTTACTATAGGGAAGCTGTATTGCAAGCATATGGTGCACACTGGATGAGAATTTCTCTAAGGAAAAAGGGACTGTTGGTGACTGTGTCACTATGACATTGACTAAGTGTACTAATGGATTAAAGTGATGTTTGGATTAGGCTAAAGTGCCACTAAAGGAGATGCTAAATGCTTTTATGTGCAACAAAACATATTTTGATGGTGTAAGATAATGTAAATTTGAAGAAAGACAGAGGAAGAAGGATTGCTGCCATCTGAGTTTGTGCAGCTATAACTGTAAAGCAACAGCCCAGTACAGTGAGATCAAATATGAACCTATTTTGAAAAACCGTGAGGTATAAGAAGATATGAAGCCACATAATTATCATCCAGAAAGGGGGCAAAAAAGCTGTTAAGGTCTCCTGTTCCCTGCAGCAGAATGCAGGCCGCGAGAAAACTCAGCTCATTTTCCAAACACACTGGCCCATTACGCCGTGCTAATTTAGAAGTAAATGAGACAGAGTCGACGCATTTTGATACTTCATAAACATTGAACAGCATAAGCCTGCAACAACCCCAGCGTGATTTATGCTGAGCAGAGTAGAATTTAGTGCCATGTCATGCAGAAATCACTATGGGAGGGATATTAGCCAATGCAAAAATAAAAGGTCCAGACCTTTATAACAATCTGATCACTTTAAACAAAGCTCAGCACATTCCCATGTGTGAGAGTGTCAGTTTCACTCTGTGGTCAAAGCCAGTGGACACACACACAATAACGAAGGGTCACATAAGACTGAATGTAGCGACTCTGTGCCTCTGGAAGTAAGGACGTGTGGCTGATGCCATCATAGGGCACCCATGGGCCTTACTCCCCTGTGTACATGCAGCTACGTGGCCTACTTACTGGATAGAACTTTTACAGCCCCTCAGGGTGCAGATTGTTCAGAGAGGCAAAATGAGTCATGGGACCCGTGATGCACATTTCCCCTCTGCTCCCTCCCTCCTGCACCCAGCTTCCAACATGCCCACCCACCCCGTCCCCACCCTCCTCTGGGCAGGAGGACTATTTCAGCTCCACTTCAAGCCGAGGTTGAGGGGCAGCACTTCTGTGGAGGATCCATGTGATCTGCTCTCCAACTCTGCTGTACAAAACACAGCATACACAAGCTCTGTGTGGGTGCTGCTCAAATACTGTTCAACTTATATAATAACAAGAAGTACATTGCTATCTTGTGCAGCATTACCTAAAGAGGGGCCAGTGTGTTTTTAGCTGTGTGGTGTGGGATTGGCAGTATGATAGAAGTTGGGTTTGTTTTTGGTGAGCTAGCTCTGCTCACGTTTCTATTAGTGTCTATTTTACCTTGTGAGCATGCAGTTATGCCAAATAAGAAAATGTATCTGAAGCTCCATATACAACCACTTCCCCAATCTTAGCAAGGCTACATTAACAACCAGGCATCTGTCTCAAAATCTAGTTTGAATACATTTTCCAGGTGAATTGTTCAGTTGTTATACTCCATAAAAATGTCCAAGCAGATTTTTCTAGCAAAATTCTTCCTCCTCCTAAGGATACAGAAGAGTGGTGGTGGTGGTGGAGGGCAACAGTCCTCTACATCTCAATAAATCACTCCAACTCCAAATCATGCTTTGTTTGCGTAACCACGCCCACTTTAGCGAGCCAATCAAATCTGAATTCCTCTAGTAATCACATTCATCTGCATCATTCGGAAAAACGTTGCATTACTGAGGTTTCACTGCAACGATTACGTCTATTAGCCAATCGACTGAAAATGTATTTATTAATAAAATTAATCAGCAACTATTTTGATAAATGTATTGATCGTTTACGTCGTGTTTTTTAAGCAAAAAAGGCCAAACATTCTCTGGTTCAAGCTTCTCAAATGTGAGGATTTTATGCTTTTCTCTGACATATATGACAGTAAAATGAATCTGGGATTTGAAGCAATTTGAATATGAATGTGAATCAACTTGAGCTGTGTGAAATGATAACAGGCATTTTTGACTTTTCTTTGGGGTTCGATAGAGGCTCAACAGCAAATGTTTGCCCTGGGCCTCCATACTAAGTTAACCTGAATCATCCTAAACCATCTTGGAAAGGTTAATGCCATGTTCATGCCCCACTGAGCTCCATAAAACTACTGAAAAGGACCCATTCACATGCTGTCTTAGATTTCTCTGTCAAGCAGTTAGTTAGGAAGAGCGCCCAGCTCTCTGTAATCCTCATCCTCAGTTAAGAGGAGTGCTGCTGTGACAAACGAGACAAGACAGGACAGGACAAGCAAGGACAAAGATATCAGATGGACAACAAAGTGCATCTGGACATGGCTATTTTTGTGTAATTATACAGACCTTCCAAGGGCCTGATGTTTCAAAACAAAACTGTTCATGTGATGTCACAAGCATTTCTCAGAGCGGCCACTTTGCAACTAAAAGCAGATATGTGTGTGTGTTTCCTGAATCTTGATTCGATACATTTTTGGCTGTTGCCACTCCTCCTGTGGGACCATCTGTCCTCCTCACTTGGACCCCCCCCCTTCTTTCCCTCTGCCTTTCGGTGGAAAAAAAGAGCAAAGAAATGTTTTAGGGTTGTCGCTTTAAAAAAACTGCATTATAGTTCCAAATGATCAGAGCCAATAAAGTGCTTTACCATGTCAGCATTTTGCTGAAATTATGCAAGATGAAGCACCTCAAAGATAAACGTCCTTCTGTGCAGAGTGAGTGGGAGGAGTTCATCAAAAACCAGGAGAACTGGAAAAGGATGCTTGGAAATACTGCACTCAACATGCTGCTGTACTCAGAATAATTGTATTCTTTCTCAGCTCTCTGTTCTCTGATTCTGACCCTTTAAGTGCTTTCATAAGACGCACAGATAAGCAGTTCCTTCTTATTTCAACGAGATACTGAAATATTCCGTTTATTTGTAGAAAGCATGTCGCGATCTGTTTTTCCATGCACGCTTCCTCCATGCTTTTTATGAAAATGTCATACTTGCTGGGTCCCTGATGACAATAAAGCATTAAATCCAATCTATTAGCATCTCTCCTGACAGCTCATCAGCTCAGGGCCGCATGTCTAATCCAGGCGTTCTCGTCTTGCCCTCGCAGACATACATTATTTCTTTGCCTGCAGCCAAACAGCAGACTAAACAAACGTGTTATCAAATCTGACAGACCGGCCTGACAAACCTCCTATCAGAGCTGTTTATACGGAGGACAAGGCCAATATGTGTCACATTGCTGCTGGAAAATAAATGATCTTTATCTTCACATCAGGATTCAAACACTGGCATGATAATGAATTGTGTTGTAATATTGATCCTTCATACTGCTTTTATTAACCTTGGTGATCACTTTGGAAAGTTGTAAATACAACTTGTTTTTTTTTTGTTCCTTTACATTAATCTAACCTTCTGACTTGAGCACAGAACCATGAAGCTTATTCAGGAAGAGCAGTCATGTTTTCACCCCACAATTTGACCCAATTTTGGATTATCTCTCAAATGCAAGACAAGTGTTCTTCCTTTAGGTGAACTGGGTGGTCTGCTAAGATTTTAACAATTTATGAAGTGGGACTCAAAAAACATAATACATTTTATTTCCTATGAACATCATTAGGGCTACAACTGACAATTATCTATTAATTATTAATTATCCAATGATTTTTTAATTACAATATCAATAAATAATAGAATAATTACAACTTAAAATGTCTTGTTTTGTTCGGCCATCAGTCCAAAACCCAAAGATATTCTGTTAACAATGATATATGAAACAAAAACAGCAATCATCATATTTGAGAGGCTAAATCTAGAAAATAGGTAACAATTTTGACTATTTTTGCTTAAAAACAGATTGAAACAATGAACCGATTAACAAAATTAGTATAATTGTTTTTTGTCAATCAACTCACTGATAAAAGTCATAGTAACTCAAACAAAACCTAACACTAATGCTGATGATTCCATCTGGTTCCTGGCCGCCTAACATATCAGTGTGCTGATTGTTTTTTACTTCATCATGTAGTGTGTTGGTGTATTATTAATGGCACCTGCTTTAACATAGAAACACTCTTATATGTCATTTCAAAATTCACACAGAAAGAAGGCTCGTTTTGGATTCTGAGTAGCTTTTAATATGCAGGTTCACATGAACACATGACGTATCCCTCTTAGACTTTCATTTTATAGAATGCTTACAGTCTGACAAAAAAAAACCCACCTCAAACTCTGATCACATTTATATGTGGACGTGAACTGTATCGCATTACTAACAAGCCTTCCCTTTAAAAGTTTAATAAGCCTTCGATACAGTGACAGACAGCTGAGGGACCCACATGGATGCCAGTTATTTCCTTCAACGTGCCATTTTCCAACCTAATTGGCAATTGGTCGTATGGTTTTGCTACCCCACCCCCCACCCCCACCTCTCAACCCTGCTCATATGCTCCCAAGCTCATTCACGGCTCAATGAACAACTGATCCAGCAGCAGCAGCTCTTTGACCTGTTTTTTTATCTAATGCCGGAGATGTCACTGCAGCTGCAAACATCCAGAGTAAAATCCCTGAGTAGCACAGACAGCTATATAGGAGGCAGCAGAACATGTTAAACTGCTCTCAATCTTACTCTCCTGTGACAATAAGCAACTGCCGCTTCTGTGTACAACTTACCACAGCACAAAGGCTGGTTTGATATTACTATCTTGAGCAGTATTAAACCCTCTGCTCACCTCTTTGACGCATTCATTATCCTTTTCTAGCTCCTGTGTCGCTGTGCTCTTGGTGAGATGAATAGATGGAGAGATAATGGAAAGATTTCTAAACTCATATTTACATGTCGAACCTCAGCCTCACTCATATTCTGGCAGCCATTCAGAAGTAAAATAATGGGCTTCTCTCCAGATATTGACATTTGAGTTCAACGAGCTGGAGGTTTTACACAATTAGCCTCATTTAATACTACTATACAGCACATTGTAGCCTTTCTGTAGTTTTGATTAGTTTGTAGTGTGTGAAAGTCAATGGGCACAGTTCAAGCTAGCTTACTGTCCTTGATGGAGTGCCTCATGGTTCTGTGCTTGGCCTGCTTTTGTTTTCTCTTTACAGAAATCATTTAGGTGTTAACGTGCATAAAACTAATCCTCATTGCTATTCAGATGACAAGGTGTTGTCTAGCTGTGGATCTTCTCTTCCAGATAAACTCCATAAATGCAGTCTGCTTTTAATATTTGGCAAAATCAGCTCCCTCACCTCAAACTAGTACTAAATGCAGATAAAACTAGATTGATGTTGATGCTAATTATAGAAGGATGGCGTTCTGGGTATATTACATTCACATCTCTGAAAATGTAGTTCATCTTGCAAGCACTATCTCACATCACAAGACATACTTTATATCTGCTGTTTTTCTTTAGTGTACAGACAGAGATGGTAAGGAAAGCCTTTATGTTTTCTGCTCCAGGGACTTAGAACGGTCTGCAAAAGGATATTAATTTGATGAATCTGACATCTTTTGCAGAATTCAAGATTGTAGACTTTAGGGTAAATGCTTCAATTCATAATTTTGTCTGTTCTTAACCAACTTTTAGTCTTATGTTAGTATTATGTGTTTTTAGTTTTGTTTTATCTGTTGTCTGATTTGTTGTTGTTTCTTCTGCAGCTTTTTATGCTTGCGTCTTAGCTAGGTCTTTCTTGCAAAAGAGTCTGGTTAAGTGGGATTTACCTCGTTAAATAAAGGTTAAAAAAAAACTTTTCAACACCCACTGCAAAGCCTGATCCAGCATTATTGGCAGAAAACCATCTCTTCCATCAACAGTTGCTGAATTAAAATGGACAATCATTGCACAATAATCTCTCATTTCCTTGCCACAACTTACAGTTTGCAGTAAAAATTGAGCTGAATAGATTTTATTCATTTCTTGTCTTTGAGCCTTGGACTCTTTCCCCACTTTGTTTCAGGTCTCACACACTCTCACACACTTTTACACACAAAGTGTGCTGATGTCTTTTACCTTGAGATTGTGTCTATATGCAGCATCCAATACAGCTGGTACCAAATCCTCAGTGGGTTCCCCATTGTCATCAGCCAGGCCGGGAGGATACCAGGACAGGACCAGAACCCCTGGAGACACACAGAAAGTCATGAGTCTGATCTCTGATCATCCATCCTGGACCAAAGACACTGGTTAGTACCTCGGAGAGCATCTACTGCTAAGAACATATGTCCAAAATGCATATGAACCTCTAAAATATTATGCATTGTTGAAATGATGTATGGATTTCATGCTGATTGTAAGAGATGTTGACAATCCTGTGGAGAGAAATGGGTGCTGAGAAACCTCTGCATTCATTAATCACCTGTAAGGTTTTCACGCAGACCTTCACACAGTTTCACAGACCAGCTGAGACCATTGAACGAATACAGTCAGTTGCACTTTTATTGAACATGCTGTAAAATTTCCCCTGGAAATCCATTACCACATCCACACACCGATGGTGACAGACATGCAAGGTGCTGTCCTCCATTGGGAGTGACTTAGAGTTTAGTGTCATGACAGGAGGATCGAATTGCCACACCTGGGATTAATGGACGACCCGCGCAGATATGTAAAAGTCCCCCCACCCCAGCTAAATAGTCAATTGGAGCAAGACACCACAAAGAGCAAAATGCGTCTTTGCCGTTGTTTTGCATCTCTTTGTGTTTCTTTTGAGTCTCCTTGTGGAGGTTTTGTGTGTCTTTGTAGTTCCCTTTTGTCTCTTTATGGTGGTTCAATTGACTTTTCTACAATAAATTGTGACATTCAGAGGTTCTGGCCTTGTGATCCCCTGACAATTTGGGCCCCAGGGTCTGTGTAGGCCTGTTCAGTAATCCATCCGTGACTGTATGGAGGAGATTTGACTGTTTCCATCTGAATGCCTACCTGCCCATCATCAAAACACTGCACCTGATTGATGAATATGCACCTGTCATCTTTGGACTTTTTATTATGTCTTGTTTTAGTGGCAATCTCTCTGCACACTTCAAGTGTGTGACAGCTCATAAATTCCAGCAGAGAAATGCTTCCCCGTGCATGGATGCTGGCTGAGAAATAGCTTCATGTCAGCCACAGCAGTGCCTGGCACCAGAGAGGATCTGGCACATTGGGTTTGCACTCAGAACTAATTCATTAAACTCATGTCTGCTTGCTGTGGAGCACTGCAGACCATTATATCACAATGCCCAACTATGTCTGTGTGTATTCAGAATATGGCCGCTGCAATTCATTTTATTTATAGGTCTCTGTGAAGTGGTGGGGAGTCAGTCATCAAGCCAAGTGGAACTATTTAGAGTTTGGCTGGCTGTGGTGCCTAATTAAATGGACTGTTTTAACTAAGCATTGAGAGGCAGCACTCTCATGATCCATCTGTCAAGGCAACAAGGTTACAAAATGGATAGATGGACTGGTCATCAATCTGGATGGTGTACAATAACCTATGGAGCAGCGGGACAGAAACATCAGGGGCTATCATGTGTAGGCTGCTGATGGCTGGACACACCGGGCTGTTACTCGACACCAGGCTGTCTTTTAGGGAAGCCATACAAGTGTTTGAAAAGACTTACAACATACATGTTAATCTTTCATGAGTTGTCCAAAAAAAACCTGATCTAAGTTCTCAAAATAGAGATACGGGATACTGGGGCTGGCTGATAACTTAATATTGTACATGTGTTCTTTTATTTAAATCTTGTAACTGCAGTACACAAAACAACTTAACCGTAGATAATTACACACATTTTGAATTTTCTCTATTTTCTCTTTTATCACGTGTTTATCACGACTTTTATGACAACACATTGTTGGTTGTCTGCCTTTGGATGTGTTGTTTCTTGAAGGCTGGTTGTGTGGTTGTCAGGCTGTAGATGTTTAGTTCTCAGGTGGTATGAAAAAAAAGTCTCAATAAGACAAATATTACAAATTCCTTTTCCTTTGTAAAATTATTACAATTCCTTAACTCTCAGTGGGATATTGTGTTATTGTCTTTTGCACAAGTAATTATTCCAAAACAGACCAAATTAGCTAATGAAGTTTCGGATTTACATTTAAGTTTGTTTTTTTTCTGATGAAAAGCGTATATAAGTGGAAAAGTCCATTGCATTAAACATCACATTGATTATTTTAAATGGTCTTTATAAAACAGATATATTATGTATATCGACCACCTTACCCAGCCCGCAGGGACATGCTGTGTCGAAAGAAAAACCCACGAAATTCAACCGCTCTCTAAAATGCCCTGAATCAATTTTGAAATTGTAATAGTCGAGAAGACTTTCTATGTATAATGTAGACCTAAGAAGTTAATCTATTGATTACTTTTAACTTTTTTACTTTTAAAGGGAAGTTTTCTCTCTATCTGTTCTGCAGCAGAAAGCTCAGCTGCAGATATCTGGGCACTTTGAGCGGAGAGTGCGGGGAGCTGTCCACTGGGTGTGTGGTGCTGAAACTGCGATGCCCCTTAAGCGAAAAGGAGGCAGCGTTGCGCTTATAGAGGCCAGATTTCTGTGCAGCTGAACACTCAGCCTTTTCCCCCCTTCCCTTCTGCAGGAAATTAAGGGTTCCCGCTGACTTTATGAACTCTACCTGCTGCAGAGGCTCCGATCTGCTCCATGTGGGACTCCAACACGTCCGGGTCCCTCGAGCTGTACGGATTGAGTTCGGGGTAGAAACTGGAGCCGATGTCCTCGGGTGGCATGTGTCTCCCTCTTGGATAGCTGGATGCGATTTTGGGGTCCCAGTGTGGAACCAGGATGTGGTCCCAGTGAATGTATTTGCCGTCCATGTGCGGGTTGCCGTACCAGGTGTAGTAAAAAATATGAACGTCATAAAATATGGTCCCCTGGGGGCTGGAGTTGGACAAAACTGCTTTGGTGTGGCCGCCAGCCGGGCGGGCTTGACCCGGGGACGCGGTGGCGTCACGGGACACGGAGCGCCGGTCCACCTTCCCCCCTATCACGGGCAGGATCTCCAAGCCCGGGGCCAGATCCGAGAAGCCGTCACTGGGCTTTAAGGTCCTCAGTCCCATCATGGTCCCAAAGATGAAGAGCGTAAAGAGAAACAGAGCTATGCACGCCTTCCTCCGTAGTCTTGCCATGTTCGGCTGGAGTGGCGGAAGCTGTGGACGGAATAACCCTCTGTCTGTCTTGTCTCTGCTTCCCCCCTAACCCCCCCCCCACACACACACAAACACACACACGGAGAGTTCACCTCACAACCTACGAGCTATTCTTCAACGTGTCTTGAACGGCGACTGCAAACGACACGTTTTTTCTATTTGAATCCACAACTAAAACGTGGCTACATGATCGCAGTCCAGTCGCGGCAGACCACCTGAAGCAGTTGGCTGTGAGCTTTTTTTACTTTCTTCTGCAGCCTGATGTTTCGCATTGTGCCGAGCTTCTTATTTTAGCTCGTGCGCTATATCGCCGAGACGGAAACTCGCAAAAAAATAAAAAAGCTTGTAAACGATAACCGAGTCTATTAACGTGTCGTCCTTGCAGAACTGCCGTCCGGTGTTGTTCCAATCGAGGCGTTTCGCTGCACTGATCTCCCAAACTGTCACTTTCTGGGCTGCTTTACTCCGCCAGCTGGCCGCCGTCCCGACCGGGAGTCGATCCATCCACCTGACACCGCGCAGATGACCGGCGTCGAAATGCAGAGCGATGCTCTCCGGTGATGGTGTCCGGAGGGGGTTTTCCAGCCTGCGTGGTTGGTCGGTCTCTCCTTCACTGTGTGCGTTTTGGATATTAAATAGGCGGGACTCGTCTGATCTCCGGTTTTCCCGTAATGTGTGCAGGCACGGCTGCAGAGCCTTGCGCAGACAGACATATAACGTTTACGGGGGGGAGAAAGTCTGCAGATCAGCAACAAAGATCAAGTTAGGCTATTATCTTGTCAGTGTGTCAGAAGCGACATCACCACGACTCATCACAGAGTCTATGAGTCTAATCTCTCAACAAGTGTCACGGTATAAAGTGTCACAACATTGTTTTAAAAGTTCTCATTTCAGTGTTTGATTGTCGGATTCTGTGGCTTGCTCTGCACGGTGAGTTCAGTTATACTGACATCTAGTGGCCATTTCGCAAAACACAAGGAGACGTCGCCATGCTGCCTTCAGGTACTGGCGGAAATCGTGTCTCCTTATAGATAGCAGTTTAATAGGCGAAGAGAGCAGAGAAGTTGGCCAACAACTTTTTCTTTCATTTCTCTTTTTTTGTTTGAAAGCAAAATATCGCACTAATCTACTTCCGACTTTGAACAAAATGAAGGGCGCCGGAGGATTTATTGGTTTGCTTTTATTCAACTATTAGAGCGCCCGGAAACGTCCAACAGCTTGTTGAACCTTTGGCTCGAGTCCAGCGGTGGCTTCCGGCCAAGATTATCTGAGGCAGCACTTGAGAGGCTTAGAAATACAACTGAATCAGGATTATGCATAACTTTAACAGGGGAAAACATATCTTTACTGGTTATATTTATTCAAATCTATTTGGTGGGTTCTGGCTTCTTTATAAAAAACATCAATAGGTCAAAGGTTTAAATATATGCCGGTCTAGAGTTATTTCTGTAAACCCAAGGCATTTGTTTCTAGGTTCTGTTTTACAATATCATTTTATCCTTCTCCGTCCAAAAAAATAAATAAAATGTTAATAAGCATAGGCTATTTATATTATTAACCATATTATTTTTTTATGAAAATAACCAACTTTCCATTTAAATTGGTATGAATCATAGCTTTGTCTGATTTGTGGCGTTATCATTAATATAGTTTGGAATATTTAATGTTGTCAGTTAACGTTTAGGGCCATTAATATGCGTGTTTTGCGGGTCCACAAGGGGTCGTTGTTGTAATTGCGTTGAAATTGACAGGTCGCCACTGAAACATCCATCTCGCGTTATACAGAGGTGGACCTTCCGTTAATCAAAAAAATAAAATAACTACATAGTAAAGGTAATGTTCACGTTAATCTCCACAGATAAATGTAAATGAAAGAAAAGTCAACATATACATCTTCCTCCCTCACACAGGTCTACGCTAAACTTTTAATTCAAACATAAAAATATATAAAAATAATTAACCTCATTTATTTCAGAACGAATACGTTTTCAAAAACAATTGTACCTTTTTAGGTTTTATTTTAGCTTTTGCTCTTTAATATGAGCTGCATGCGGACAATAAATCACTTGTATATTAGGTTTGAACGCTGCTAGGGGTTTTATTGCATTTTCTTTGAATTCGTCATGGTAAAATTGTTCATTTAGTTATCTTTTGGTTATTTCGGCTTTGCACTCTTTCACTTTGGGCTTGGTTAAAAGATCACTTTCCTCTTGTCTTTGATCCATCCATCATTCGACAAGGACACGAGTCAACGTCTTAACATGAAGTGATCAATCACTATTGATCCATGAATTCGTTTGGCCAGCTTGGCTTGTATTAATGCTGCCACCTTGTATTCTGGGCGGTTTTTGTTTGTTTGTTTGTTTGTTTTTGTTTCGTTTTAAACGGTTTTGTTGGGTTCAAGTCCACTTTCGTTTTCTTCTATATAGGCAATTCTGACTCTCCACTTCGGCAGTTTGACTCAGTTTAGCTGTTGCTGCTCCTCTGCTGCATGGTGAGAAGACACTTCCCCCTCTGTTTCATCATACCATTACCATCACAATCCTTTCTTTGGCACGTTAGGGCAGCATCGCGAGGAAACGACGAGACAAAACATGGGATGACACGCAGTACAATAAAGCCAATCTTAGTATTGTCTTATTAAAATACTTGGTTGCTAATAAATAAATAAAAACACTACAATTAAACCAAAATCCAATTAAAACCCGTCCAACTGGAGGTTTTAAAAACTACGGGTTCCACCGGGTTTATTTTCTTCCTGTTGTCACCCCACGTTGAGTGCTTGCACAAATCTAAGGAGGTGAAACAAAATGTTATTTAATCCTGCCCATTATAATGTCCTGATGCAAACCCTTTAAGATAGGTCAGTGGTCGTTGGAGAAATATCTGAATAAATGCCATGTTTAAACCGAAATGTGCACAACCCTTCAAATAAAATAGCCTTCCTTAATTGGACATTAGTGCTAGAAATGAATGTAGAAATTAGATAAATGTGGTCATTTCCCAAATTTGGGCCCTTCTATCACACAATATGCGATATATGTATAATTCTCTGCTATTGCTGGCACACATGCACCAAAACAAATTCCTTGTATGTTTGTGTGTGTAAACGTACACGGGCAATAAATCTGTTTCTTATTCTGATTCTGATATCCTCGGGGACTATAATTGTGAATCACGTGGACGTGACCGAGCGTGTGGGGGGTTTGTTGGATGAGGAATGGTCATTTTGTATTGACCAACAGAGCCGGCCACTGCAGGAGAGGGTGGACAGCGCGTTTTCACAAGGAAGAAAGGCACGGGCAGCAGCGGGGGAACACTGGGAGTGAACTGGCGCACAAACATGGCAGAAGGTACGTTGTGCGCTTTCGTGGAGTTATCTCTGGGAGAGGTTAAAGTGGTTTCTGGAGGGGCTGGGGTGTCCTTGCATTGTTTTTGAGGGGGGGGGGGGGGGGTTCTTTGGTACAAATTCTGCCCAGTGACCCCCACCCTCATTGTTTAGGGGGAATAGGTTGCCAGCCCCCTTTTGTTTACCTCCCTCTCCCGCTTTCCCTCTCGCTGCGCAGTTTCTGCCTTTCACAGCATTTTGCATGAAAGTGGCAATCTGTGAGGATTACCCAGCTTGAGGGCTAAAAAAAAAAAAAGGATAGGCCTACTGTAGCTTGGGTGCTAATTTTTGACTCAAGGCAGAACTGAAGACATGGGCTCCGTTTCAAACCAGGAATTCCCAGGTTGAGTAACTAAATAAGCTGCATTTTCATTTTAGTACATTTTTTTAAAGAGTTAATTAAGTTGCCTTCTGGAGCACTGTCTATCTGATTGCAATGGGACACTTTCAGGCACTGGCCACACACGTTACGTGCAACCGTGTGTCTGTGCATTAATCGCTCTGTAGACATTCTGACACCATGGAACCTCCAAGATTTTTCATTTTGCAAAACCTCGTGGCATGCTCGTTTAGAAAGAAGATCGCGCGTTGCTTTAAAACAAGTAATTATTAATTACTTCCTAAAGTAAGCCACAGCGCCGGCTAAGATCGTTACTGGTTCGTTTCATTGATTCATATCGATTGGTGATGCAGCAACGCCGTAGAAAGTTTTTTTTCTTCCCAAACCGTATTAGATACTAGATACACTGCATGCTTTTTAAACAAATTTGCAACAGAATATAGGATACGGGGTTTTTTTTTTTTTTTTTGTTTTGTTTGTTTGTTTATTTTCGGTAATTGGGTTACGTGCACTTCATTGCAGGAGTGTGTAAGACCGAGGAGGATGAAGGACCGAGCACCGAGGAGGATTCGCCGTCTTTCCACGGGCTCGGCGTGTGCAAATGGTTTAACGTCCGCATGGGCTTCGGGTTCCTGTCCATGACCAACCGGGAGGGAGTGCCACTGGACGAACCGGTTGACGTATTCGTCCATCAGGTAGGATGTTACTATCCGCTCGGGGGGGCGAAACTGAAACTATCGGCGCACGAAAACTGGTGTCGTTTATTTTTTTATTTACTTACTTTATGTTCTAAAAGGCGAACAACCTGTGCCGTCTCAACATTGCAAAAGTATCCGAATCTGTCCATCTGAAAATCGAGCCGACTTACCGGCAGGAGTGAGATCATCCCACCTGTTTCCAATACAGCTTAATTATATTTAGCCAGTGTCTTGAAACTGGGCAGCGATGACTCATTAGCCTAAGTAAAAAGACATAATAAAATATAAAGTGCATTGAACTCAACACGAGAAGTAACACTCCATTACTAGGCGTCTTTTATATTTATGTATGATTAAAGTGTATATAATATGTGATATGTTTAACTGGTTTAAAAAGATAGGGGGTTTGGGTTTTATTTTTTTTTGCAGTGCAGTGGGTGTTTCTCCCTCAGGGGTGTTGCAGCCAGAGGAGAGCTCTGGGCCTCCCGTGTGGTTTTTAGAGGGGCACTGATGTGATATGTGATGGAGAAAGAAAAAAAGTGTGGTTAGAGAGCTAACACTCTTTGACATCAATGCTTAAAAGAGGAATATAGATCATAGGGAGTTCTGTGTGAGGAGGAAACATTCAATCGATCCTCTTCTGAGGATATTTGAACCCTTGATATTAGTAGTTTTTTGTTTGGAACAGCATGAGTGGATGTCAGATTTTGCCATTTCTAATTGCATCTGTTGACAAAAGGGGGCATTTTAAAACTGATTCTTAAATGGTTTGGGGTCGTAGATTGACGATGAATAGGCAAACAATCTAAACAAGGATTATTGATCAGTTGTTATTAAGGTTAAATGTGCTTTTAACACACCCACCCATTCCAGGCAGTATTAATGATTTGGCCTTTTGTGGTGCTTTATCCCACTAGACTTAATAAAACAACCACTTGACATTTTTATGTAAGACTGTGTTGAGCAGTAGTACTTATTCAATGAACTTTAGATGTAGTTTTACAGTTGCTGCTCTGATCTTTTTTTTCTTAACACATTTTTCATTCTTCACTTGAGGTTTTATTGTTCCTTTCTCAGACTGAATAGATAAAAGAACTTCTCAGTTCCTCCAGGTTTTAAAGCAAAACCTTCATTCACCTTTTGATATACAACTGGTGACGTGGGAGGTAGAGAGGTGGGGGTGCATTTCCCTCCTACTTCTCATGTGAGTGAGCGCCTCCATTGCTGTCTGATAAGATAAAGGCTTAGCATGTGAATGAGAGGAGCCCCCACTAGCTTGCTTATTCACCTCAAGGTTCCTGTCATAAAGTGATTAAAGGCTCTTTGCTGTCTGCTCGCCCCCCTCTGTGAGTGTGTGTGGCACTGTGTTATACTAGCTTTAAAGAGGAAAGGAGCTCTCAGGATTTATTTTAGGTGAATTACCTTGTCCACACCATGCCACCACTCTCAGGCCTCATGCTGTGAAGAGATTTGTCTACCAAACTGCAATTCCTTTTTTAAGGATTTAACTTGATTATATATAAATACATGCATATTAAGTCGGTCTATCATCCATATTTTATTCTCATAAGCTTGCATGTTCCACACTTGGTTGAAGCCAGTTTGCAAACTCAAGCTGCTCTTACTCGTTTCTGTCTTTCAGTTGTCTGCCTTCTTCTTGTGATGATGCATATAGAGAGATTTCATTGTTCCGTGCAGCCGTTGTAACTGAAATATTGTTTGACTATGCACAGGAAGCTGATACCTGATTAATCATTTTGCGAACCAAAACACAAGGTCACCAGAGGATAGAAACGTACAACTTGGTGCTCCAGTGGTTACAGAAATTTACAAGAAAATGGAAAGGATTGGGTGGTTTTAATATAGGTATAATCCCAACTGCCATTATATGCAATTTAAGTGTAGAATCCAATCTGGTGGCCTGTGTTTAACGGAAGCACAAATTGAGAGATAAGTTGTAATGCTCACTGCTTTACTTAAGCACCAACCTCACACTGTGCCCTCACTTTATCCACAAGAAATGCGTAACCAATGACTTACTTCCCTCTCTGTCACTATAAAGGTAGACACGCGTGTCAATGACGGATGTATAGGGGTTATGGCAACGTAAAGGGCCTCAGTCCTAAAATTAGTGGCCGCGTGTCAAGGAAAATTAACTCCCAGGGTCCACTGGCCTTTGTGCAGGTGGACAATAGAGCCATGCATCCGAATGAAGCACCCCTCGGCCGTGACCAAGCCCCTCTTTGTCTCAGCAGCAGTCCTGCTATTGTCCCTCGCTGCTCTGATGTCTTTCTCTGCTTCACTTGGCTTCCAGACGCATTCATGACAAAGTTTACATTAGACCCTACTAATACCTCAACATCAGGTCCTTGAAGTTAAAGGACCCACCGTGAGCTGTGTGTGTGTGGATGAACTAATGCGGGCATGGCGCTGCTTAATGTCCGTTGGGGAAGGTCGCACATTGGAGAGGAAGTGGGTTAACGGTCACCAGGGCAGAGAGGCCTGATGGGATTGGGGCTCTGCGGACGTCCATGTTGCCACTCAAATGTCATGGCTCACCAATCGTTTTATTCAGCTGATCAGCCGCAGATGCTCAACTGTGTGTTGAATGTTGCAGGATTAGAGAAGATGGTGCATTTGTATGTTTTTGTTTTCATTGCGGAAGGCATAGTTTGCAGCTTACTAGAACTACTGGCCGTGTTTGTAATGATTCCATTACGTGGGAATACATAATGGTTTTGAGGACTGAAGTGTCCTCATTGGTAGAGGTCTTGGAGATTTACCACACAAACTTTTTTTTTTTATCATAACCTGTCTGAAAAAATTCTCTTGGATGTGGTTTAAAGCACACCCAGGACTATAAAGTGTAAGACCGTTGGTCATAATTAACAGATGGATGTGGCTTTACTGAAAAACAAAAGAAAGAGAACAAGATTAATGTCTGTCAAAACAAACCTGCTACATCTTGGATCTTTGTCTGCTGTAGTTGGGACAAATTAGGGACTTTTATCGAGGAGTTTCCCATGTTGTGTTAGCCAAGCTCAAAACCGCACCACACCTTACCTTCCTTCATCTCTGTGGAAGTGGAAATGTTTCTGGCAAACACGGGTATTAAGAAGAAGAACCTCCTCATTGGTCACTTTAGGTGTAAATAGATTCAATGAATATGTAGCTAAGTTAGTGTTTACTCTGAGCATATTCAAACCTCCAGTTCCATTGTTGATTACTTAAGCTAACACGCCTCTCCAAGTTGCTGTTCATCAAACCTGCTACAAAATGAAATTGTGTTTCTTTCACACAAAAAAAACATTCAAGTACTGATATCAAAGGGAGATATCAATCATTAGTGCTTTCTCTCAACTTTTATCTTCCACGTCTTTCTGCCAAACAACTATCCAAGGAATGTCACCCTGACCCCCAACCTCCCAGAGAAGCCATGCGGCCTTCTCACCCCACCCCCAACCGTAGTACTAACCCTGCATCCTGCAGTTTAGGGTTAGTAGTGGTGGTCAGTGTGTTAGTGGAGCTTTGTGATGTGGGTGGGAAGGGGGATTTGGGGTGGAGAGGGGGGGGGGGGGGTAGCAGCAGTGTGGAATGCTGTTCCTCTGGAGGGGGGATGGGTTGAAGGTTATTCTCGTCAGATTCACCTCTCAAAAAGACAAAGCAGCATTAAGCCAACAGTGCCATTTTATGCAGTGTATGTGTACAAACTGATCGGTAGAGCAGGCTTTGTAGTTCTTGTTTGTTCATCAGGTAAGACATAATGATCATCTAAAAATAACAGTACCTGATAAGTGCTATCAGGCTCTGATGGTATCACACAGTGAAGAATGGGTGGGGGTTGTGAGTATCTACATGCTCAATGGTTGTGTAATTTTGCAGGTTTTAAAATATCTAGTTATCACTATATATATCCAACTAAGGATTAGCTGCTGTATGTATGCGATAGGGGGGAAAAAAGATTGTAACAATCATTCATCCCTTTGTGACTCCTGTCATACCAATTAGGGCTTAACAAACCTAAGTCATTATTAAAACGGAGGTTCCCAAACACCAAACAATAATTTGGATGCTGAATCCTCTTCTTATGTCCCCTTTTCAGAGCAAGTTGCACATGGAAGGCTTCCGCAGCCTGAAGGAAGGCGAGGCGGTGGAGTTTACCTTCAAGAAGTCCTCAAAGGGCCTGGAGTCGCAGCGAGTTACTGGACCAGGTGGCATCCACTGTGTGGGCAGTGAAAGGAGACCCAAAGGCAAGAAGGTCCAGAAGCGACGTTCAAAGGGAGATAGGTAAGGAAGGATGAACTGGGAAAGAAAAGGAAAGACATTTTGAATGTTTGCTCCTTCTTAAATGGCTATTCTGAAATATTGGTGTCAAGGAAACTGAAAATTTGTACAGTGTTTCATTCCATTGCCTCTGTGAGATTCTATGTAATGGCACAAATCCTTATTTTGTCTGTCCACTACAATGGACGCAAACTCACCAATACCAGAAGGAAAATCAAGCTGCAGAAATTCAAAAATCTAATGGCCTCGAGGCTGCCATTCATTAATGTTAGCAGTGGAACAACTAGCTTTATTACGCAAAAAAACCCTGAAAGTATCCTAAACAAAGTACCCTTTAAAGATGTGACTTTGGATGCAAAAGATGGCTGTCCTATTAGAACCATGCATCTCCAAAACGCTTGATAAAGAAAAACAGGTGTGTTTTCAGCTTTGTGACAATGTATTTTCATGTAATACAAAGGTGTTTCAAATGATTTATTTCGCATTAGCATGAACAATTTCCAAACCTGTAAAGAAACGTTTTTCAGTTTATTTAAAAAGGAAATTGTAAATCAATCACCAACTTAGGAGAAACATGGTTTGCACTGGACAGCAACGGATGACATTAGGGACCCTTAGAGGCTTTATTTCTCAGCAGTCCACAAATCTTCACTTTTGTGTGCCAATTTTGGATCTGATATACAATGGTGATTTTAGTTTCTCCCAATTTCGCTTCCTCTTCCTCGACCCCAACCCCCACCTGCAGCCCTAGCAAGGGTCACACCAGCAGGCTTGACGTGTGACCTGGATCAATAACTGTTTAAATCTGCTGGCCCCTAGTGAATTCACACCCACTGGCCCCCTCTCTCTTCCTAAACCTCTTCTACCAATGTGATTTTATAATTTAAAAACCAAAATACTAAATTTAATATACTATAATTACAATTGTAATAACATAAATGTCGAGTTTGTTGGTTATTCTGGCATGTTGTCTACTTTAAATCATGAGGACTTTTACTTAAGGTTCTTTTTTTTACCAATGTCACCAACTTTACGTGATAGGAATAGCCTTAAGCATGTCATTACTCATTACTGCTATTTAAAACTATAAATAAATAAAACTAAAAAAACTTGAAAAATAAGAGCTATTTAATGAGTTCAGGTTGTGTGAAAGTTTTTTTTTTTTAAAGGCCCAAATTGTAATGATCAAATCTGACAATATGTTTATTCATGAAATATTTCTCCTGAAGATCCAAGAGCTTCACGCAAAGAAACCAAAGTCTCCAAGAGAAAGAAAAAAGAGCCGAGGGGGACCTTGATTTTTGGGGGGTATTTGTTTGAATATCAATATAGCAAGGGGTTAGAGGTGTATCAACTTCACCCTCCTGTCAGCTGTGATTAGAGCCAGAGAGTAGTCAGTGTGAGAACTGAGATCATTACCGCCTCAAAGAGTCCTGGGAGGCCCGCTCTGGTTCAATAACTCTCCCTAGACAGCACTGATCCATTGATAAAATTCCCCTCTAGCGTATTTCATTATGCAATGGATGGTGTTTCATTGGTTCATGCATGATTGATTGATCATATTTATAACCAATAGTCAGATGTCACTAGGACAGGAGTAAGGACTACTACACTTTCTTTCCAGTTTGCCACCAGAGTGAACAGCAGTTTTTATTTATACGTTTTATAGACCGTGTGTGTGTGTGTGTGTGTGTGTGTGTGTGT
>JAVQJD010053971.1:0-21600 GCA_036023655.1 Nannoperca australis
CTGAAGTCCACAATGAGCTCCTTGGTCTTCTTGGTGTTGAGCAGGAGGTTGTTGTCGCCGCACCACGCAGCCAGGCGATCCACCTCCTCCCTATATGACATTCCTGGTATTTAAGCACATGTTGCGTAAAAAGATGTTTCTGCAAATTGCTGTTGTTTCCACTCTTAACGTTACTTGTAAATATGATTTTACAGACATTACAGGACAACACTGTTGTCATCTTTCTTTGTGAAATGAAGCCACTCTTCGGACTGTTTCTTCCTCTCCGCCATGATTACTTCTTGTTGCAGGTTTCTTAATAAGGTCATAGACGCATAAATTTGACCTCATTGTTTTACAATGCACAACTGTCAGAAAACATACTGACATGGATAAAAGGAACTGATCGAAGCTCGGAGGCATACGATTCCAATGGATTGGACGATTTGGATTCTTGATTCCCATCCTTAATGCAGTTTTAAAGTAAACATGTAGAGTTATAAAAAATCAGCACATCGGTATCAAATGGACAGGCTGTTGGATGCAGCAACTGACCATTTACATGTTTGCACATCTGAATGTGTGTCCCCACCTAGCCCTGCACTAAGGATGAGGAGTGCTGCTCAGATCAGATGTGTGTGTGGGGCCAGTGTACAGTCAATGCCACCAAAGAAACAGAGGGAACTATCTGTCAGGGTCAGAGTGACTGCGGGCCGGACCTCTGCTGTGCCTTTCAGCGAGGTGAGCTGTCTCATTTAATGTCATATCCCACTTCTATACAGTAGTATGAGCTCAGATACATGCTGTAGGGTATGTTAGGTAATCAAGTCTGTTGAGGTAAGGCCAAATCAGTTTATTTGATGTGTTTTTTATTTTATAGGATGTACCTCACATTTAATTTTCAATAGCAGTCAAATGTTATCTCATTTTGATTTATTGCATTAACTATAATACTATATTATATTTTTCAGCAACATAGTTCTATCTTCTGTTCCTTCTCATATCTTATTTGTTTGTGTTCTCTTTTTCGTTGTTTGAAAATGTTCAGTAAAACTTTACAATACGGTACACAAAAATGTGAGTAGTTACTAAGGAACGAGAGAGGAACAAATCAGGAACGACCTCAAAATGAATGGATCGTTAATGTGTAGTTCCTCACATTTCTTCGAATCTGATTTCTACTGAAGAGAGTTCCAATGGAAACTTTTAACAGGGTGATCTGTGGATTATTCAGAGTAATGGACACCTCAGTACATAAAACCAAACTATCTGCATCGCTAAATACCACTAGAGACAAGTGAGAATATCTTTGTGTGTGTGTACTTTGTGTGAACTATCTATATTTTTTATCTCTTTCATACACACTGTAATTTTCCAAATTGGTTGAGAATAACCACCCAATGGTATATTCATATTTCAATTCTAATTCTATCAGCACGTTTTCTATCAGCCAATAACTAATTTACTGCTGCCATAACTCAGTGTTCCTACAGGGGTCATTAAAGAGTAACTTAACACTGAAAAGCATTGTTTCACTGCCCTCTCACCTTTAAGGTTTTAGGTCTGTTTCACCTGTACAGCATATGTATAGTAGAACTAGTGTGATTTAGATTTAAGTAATAATCTGTGGTGGTTCAAATTAATAAATTCCAAATTTGCTAAACTCAATATAAACTGAATGGAGACATTCATGGAAAAATGCTCTTGTCTGAGACTAATCCTAACGTCTGTGAAACTGGGTCTGAGTATCTGAAATGGGCTTTATATGTTTGGTTTGTGTGTAACAACAAGAACTGGGCAGTGATAGTGGTTAGCAGTGATGCAGTGTAGCCGAAGAGGCAAAGTTAGGACAGTTTTGGACATTATTTTTCATTCTGCTGCTCCCTCCAGAGCTGTTGTTTCCAGTGTGTAACCCCAAACCAGAGAAGGGGGAGTCCTGTCAAAGCCACCCCAACCTGCTGATGGACATGCTGGCCTGGGACCAGGAGGGTCCCCGTGACCACTGCCCTTGTGCCGACGACCTTCAGTGCCAACCTTATGGGTGCGAGCAAACTGAGGATGTACAATAGTTATTCGGACTGAAGTAAAATCTTATTGTTGTACATTTGTGGCTTGTGACATACATATGGGGGAAGTACACAAAAGCATTACCTCAAATGTTTTGTTTTTCTAAATTCCTTTTTTTCCCTCTCTCACAGACGTGGATCTGTTTGTGGAGAGTAGCACTGAAGATGGAGAGAGCACGAGGAGGTCATTAATAACCCTGTCCAGGAGCTATTCTAACATCCTTACTGAGCATTCACCAAAGAGCAGCCCACCTGCTGATCAGCAGTTTATAAAAGAATAAAAAGTTCAGGACGGGACTTGCACTGTATTATTTATGTCTTACTACCAATGTGTATTATATATCCTAGAGTAAATAAAAGACTTGTTTTTAGTTTGGACTAAGAACCAAGAAAAGAACCAAGAAAACAACTATTGTGGTATTTTCTGATTCACAGATTCACAGGCTTAATTTATTTTTTGCTGAGTGGATGAGAAAACCAGATAATATATCACTGACCACTAGAGGGCACACGTTGCCTCTTTTCAATGTGTCAGGAAGTGTAACCTGAAACCTAAGAAATAACACTCAGCCATAAATTCCTGATGAGGCTTGAAGGAAATATTCAGGATGAGACTGACAGAGATCTATCAGTCTGCACTACAATCATGTGGCTGTCTCTATTTCTCTTTCTCACTCTCTCACACACACACACACACACACAAATACAACTGCAGAAAACAAAAAGGTCTTTGATTTGCATTTTAAGATAGATTTTGGATTCATCTTCAGTGTTTTTCCACAGAGAGACTGATTATCTAAAGGCCAGGTTCACACTTTGATGCAAAATTACAGCCTGCTTTTATCTGTCATTTTAGTTTTAGTTTTACTTTATCTTCTTTTCTAAAGAAACATGTATATTTTTAATAGGTTTGTATTTGCGTTTGAACCCCTTTGCTTATCATGCAAAATATCTTTCTAACAACATTTCCTGTGGGGAAACCAAAGATCCTGCACTTCTGTTAAAGCTGCTCACGCCCTCCTCTAGCAATAACACCTGTGGGGGATTCAGAGGTATGTTTCCTACCACAAACAAGGGAGTCTCTTGAATTACTTCATAATTTTATAGATTTAGGTTATGGTTATTAAATGTTTAAGCTTTGTACCCAACAAATCATGCTATATCTGTTCATTTTAGGTAGTACCACTGTACCCTTGAGCCTCTTCCACCTTTTCTATAATGAAGACACCACCCAGAGCTTTGAAATTGTAAGGCATTTACAGTCAGGAACTATATTTTTCAGCATTTATCCACAAATATTATCCAAAGTCCAAATGTGAACTTGTACAATTTATTCAACAACGTTATACAAAGCTCAGCCTCTAGCTTCTGTTGGCTGTGTGTTCATGGTGGCTCACTGATTAAACAGTCCTGATTTTAAATCCTTTAGGGGTCTTATTGTGTGGAAACCTATCCTGTTTAGGTGGCTTTCCTCTGGCTGTGCTGGTTTCCCCTGAATGAAAACACATACTGTCTATTAGTATACAACTGCAACCTTGCTGTCAAGGCTGGACTACCAACTGTGCATAGCAAGCGAAGGCCCTCAAAATCCCACCTGGAGTCAGTTTGTATTATTTCAGCATAGGAAGGTTTTGTTTCTGGATCTCTGTAAATATGCATTTCACAGATGGCTGAAGATGTCAATAGGGACTCATCGGCAGATGTTTGCCCAGATTGATATGGCTATGATTGCCCCTGACTAAGGTACTGATATCACAAATGGAGTGGAGATGTGTCATTGTTTAATTTTAAGGACGGATCAAGTGCAGAGAATGAATTCTACCATGAAGCCATGGCAGTAAGGTTATAGGCGTTTGCTGAATGTGATGATACATACAGATTGGTAAATGCTAAAATGTAATCTAACTGTAGCACGAGTAGAGAGAAGAGTCATAAACTCAGCAAACTGGCTGAACAATGTCAGTTAGAAATATCTATCTAAAGTTCGCTAACATTAACAAGCAATGCTACTGATAAAACCAGACCAAGTAAGGCTGCAGTAGCAATTATTGAACTATTCGTCTATTAATGTGTTCGTTTATGGGGAAAATAAATGTGTTTTTGGTCTTTCAGAAGTTTATAATCTTGCTTTAAAGTAAAGGGCTATTTTGGACTCGTAACTGACTTATCCCCTAATGTTGGCATGTTCACTACATATTATTTGTCACCTGATTCGATGGGGAGAGTGTCGTGCGCAACCAGGCTTCAGAAATGTCCTTGAATAAGACTGGGTGCGTTTTAGTCAACCTGCAACCGTTTTTATTAAGACGAAGCGAAACAGCGAGGAGTGAGACCTCAGTTTTCGCCCTATCTGTGCCGGAGCCCGCTGACGTCACGGCGGTTCATTTATCACCCACCCAGGCTGCTGGCTTCCTGCTGAGTGTCCGCTCTGTCGCTCGTAGAGGTACACGTTGCTACTCTGCCACACAGCAGACTCCCAAGTTCAAGAGCCGGCGAAACGTCGACATTTCGGGTACGTACACCCTCCGAATCACGTCCACGAGCCGCACGTGCTGCTTGCTAATTGAACTGTGGCGGTCGTCGGCAGTTTTTTAAAGCGCTAACTGGCGGTGCGGTAGGCGGCTCAACGTGTGACAGTGTGTGGGAAGAGATGCGCCAAGAGGAGGGAGGGGTGGCGAAACAACTGTGGTGTTCGAGATACGCAGATACAGGGACCAAGTTCCACTTTGTGGCCATTAGCCGTATACTCGCTTCCCCTCCTACAAAGACTCGTGTGTCAGTCAGCCCTCAGACACCATGGAGCTCTTGTGTTCAACCGAAAATCTTCATTCTCAGTGGTTCTGTTTTTTTTTCTTGTTTTTTTCTCCAACCTACCGCTGGCAGTTTGTTTGAGCACTTTAAAATGAGGAAGGCTGACAACTCTAGAAGCACAGGAGGCACTTTTAATTCGAGGCGAGGGTTAGTAGCGCGGCCTCACTTTTAATTCCTCTCCGGGCTTTTAGCAGTAATCACATTAAAGCCAGACAGTAGGTGTAGTTTGTCAGCGTCGCCCGCTGTGCAAATGGACGTTGAGGGGCGGCTGCTGGTCATGATGTGATACAGCTGGGTGGAATGAAGGGTTCCGTCGCCTTCGTGTTCGCCTGCGCCTGCTTTGTAGTGTGCTTTGGGTCCGTTATGCCTGCTCCAGTATGTTGTCTCTTGCATCTTCTTTGCTCCAGTGCTTCACGTTATCGCGGTTACGATGTCATTCTTATTGCAGTACTGTGCTGGCACAGTTTGGGGTGTGACAGGGAAATGGTGCCCTCATCAGGTTTAAGATACTAAAGTAGTAGTAAAGTGTGAATGTTTCTCGGATGTATCGTGGAATTGTTCAACCATCAGTGAATAAGTGCTTCTCAAACACACATCCAGATGTCTTCCCCATAGATTAGACAAACACTTGAGTCAGTGTGCTCATGGGCTGTGGAGGATATTCTTGGTCATAATTAAAATTAAATGCCCATTTAGAAAATTAAGAGATCCAGTTAAATATGTATTATTATTATTATTATTATTATTATTATTATTATTATGCACTACTAGGAGTCTATAATTAAAATGGAAAGTATTTAATTATGGCCAGATTATTCCTAGTAGTGTAGTAAAATTATAATCTCTTTAATTTGATCTGTTTTCTATTTGGACTTTTATGACCAAGAATATTCTCCATATCGGACAGACAGGCCCACTTTGTAAAAGGACCCGCTCTTCCTACTGTTCCTCATGTCTGGTCTGGACTTGTGGGTGATTTTTAAACACAAGTCAATTGGGACCACGTGCACAGATGGTGCGATGTGACATCACAGTGAGCAGGAAGTTAGTATTTCTTAATTAGCTTGTTGCAGATCTCCTTCCTCCATCACCATAGGTATACACACACTATCTGCGTGGTAAATCTTTCCTCTCATTGTTGGATAGCTGTTGACAGTGTTCGAAATGAACTTTTTGAATCACCAGCTAGGCATATTTTCTTTGTCAAACACAAAGTGAACTTGAAGGTTCTGTAAACCTATCGGATGCTTTACGAACTGCTCTTCATTATGAAAGCTTTGACATCGTAAAAAATAATATATAAAATATAAAATAAATCCATTTTTATTTAGCATTATGCTAGGCCAGGTTTAGCCAGTTTTGAAAAGTGGAAGTAAACAATAGTACAGCAAACGGCAATCCATCGCAATGGCATTCTCTTAAGCTCTGAAAACAAAGTAATGTAGCCTCTTCTGCTTGCGCATGATTTTTAAATTGGAGAAAAATGTATTAAGTGGTACTTTTATTTATTTTCCTCCCTGTTGACCACTGATGCAATAGTGTAGCTGTCTATCATTGGTGAGTAAATAAAGTAAAAGAAATAAAACAATGGTGCCACTGCTTTGCATTGTGGGATACAGTAGGTGAGATTGACTGGTCTAATGCACACTGGAGATTTTCTCAGAATCTCCGGGTGTTTCTGGCATACCGCAGATTTGGCTTTTGTTTGCATACAACATGCTACATTTAGGTCATATCACTATGTAGTGCTAGTGTAGGAGGTGGTTTCGAAAACAGCCTTAAAACTCTCCAAAGCTGTGCCCTTTCCTTTGTGGTGGGTTTTCTCACGAGTCAGAAGTGATTGCTCCTGAAACTGTTGTCATACCGTCAAGTGTGATGTGTTTAACCTCAGCCACAGGTGCCCAGTTTAAGCATTCCAATGCATCTAATCAATTATTAAAATTAAAGATGTGGCCTCGGATCAACTTGCTGTCTGCCTGACTGTAAACTACAGTAGCTCTCTCAGACATTTGGTGAAAGGCAGCTGCAGGTCTGTTGGTTTTTATAGCGTACAGAAAAGATGTCTTGGTTTTGGCTCATCAGCCTTAACGGATGCCCGTAAAGGAGAGGGCCATGTTCTCTGTTCAGGGAATACTGCAGAGTGAAAGCTGCTTTATTACCCGTTGTCTTTTGTCCCAGTTCGGCATGGTTCGCTCTGCCGTGCACACCAGCGCAGTGACATAAGCAGGACACCAGCTTGCTGTATCAAGATATCCTCTTCAGAACCTTTTTCTGGGACGATATCCAAAAGTTTCTCCTCTTTCCTCGGTTCATCACCACATATTCATTTTCTCAAATATGGACACACACTCGATTTTTGTGGATAAGGCAGCAGGAGGGAAACACAAGCCTCGGTACAGTCCTTTCAGTGGCTTGCAGTAATTCTTGATCACAGCCAAAGATGTTGTCACCCCTCAGCTGTATTGGGGTTCGGATCTGCAGCCTTGTTGGCGTCTAAGATTCCCTTAAAGACTTCACTTTTTTTATTTTTTTTTTTGGAAGACATTTAGTTTAGTGTACCTTGTATACATAAACCCCAAGACATAAAAAACTACAGTTTCTAGTCACAAGTAGATCCAACTGCACAGAAGACAAATCTTTTATATCTGGTGAAATAAATATATATCTCTCTATTATTGTGAAATGAAGCACATATGAACGCAATCCTACAACTAAAATGGATGTAGAAATACACCTGGTTAGTCTTTGTTTGAGATACGCCATTGAGTGTAGATTGGTGTCACACTTTTAGAACAGATGTGTTACCTTCCAACACATTGTGTTGTTTTTAAACACATGCTGAATCCACTCAGGGACGACACGTGTCAGATTTGACACAACAGCCTGTTCCTTTTTAACACATGCATTGTTTCAAATAGGTCAACACATGTTTCAATGGATTAATTTGCATTTACAACTTTTTGATAAAAAAACGTGATTAAACAATATCCACTTGTGCAAACAAAACATTTACGTTTGTTGATGTAAATTGATTTAATTGCATTTTAGACTCCCCACAAAATGATGTAATTGGAGAGAGAAACCCACACACACCAGGTTGGACCCACTTTTTGCCTTCAGAACTGCTTTAATTCTTGGCGGCATAGATTCAACGAGGTGCTGGAAACATTCCTCAGAGATTTCCATATTGACATGATAGCATCACGCAGTTGCTGCAGATTTGTCTGCTGCACGTCCATGATGCGACTCTCCCGTTCCACCACGCCCCGAAGGTGCTCTTAGTAATGGATACTTACTGAAGGGTCTGACAGCATACTAGACTTTGCAGCCTCCATTTTTGTCTCTGTCCCGTGATAAGAGGACAACACCATCCCACCGCTGATACGTCATGTTGCGGGGCATGACTCCTGAACATCCTGCTGAACCCAGTTCAAACATCTGGCAGTTCAATAAAGCATCGCTAGCCGATTTGACCGATCACATTATGGCTGATACCTGATTGGCTTAAGGTCAACATTGTGGCCAATCGAGCAAATTGGATTCGTAATAATCTAAGTATGGATTAAGAACCTCACTGTATCCTGTAATATATCTTGAAATATCCAAATTAATGGATTCAATTTAAATGTCGCCCCCACTATCTCTGATAACCCCTGTTCATATCAAACGACACATCCCAAATGTGAATCAATAAATCCAGTTAACATTTTACATCATGGACATTCTGTACATTTTATATTAGATTAAACACTTTAATTCATCATAATATCCGTTTTATTTAATTTATTATAAGCATTCCCAATAATCTTTTTCTGTTATCATTTTTGAAAAGCTGTGATTTAAGTTGGTTACAACAAGAATTACCACCTGCAGGAAAATAATGATCAGAACTAAGCAGAAAAGTCCAAACCTTGTGACTGACCAGTCTCAGCGTGTCTTTTCTTCATTCTCTCCGCTGTGACCGGCACACAGCTGGAGCTGGCCACTTGGCACAGGATGTGATGCAGCAAATGGTGCATCTGCAGCATTACAGCACTCTTTCAAAACAAAGTTACAAAGTGCTTTACATGGTTGAAGCAGGATTCAAACACTTCAGGACTGCAATGAGGCAAATGCAACCAGACAATTTGGAGTACAAAAAGCCCAATGATTTTACAAGATAAGAAGTAGCACTCAGAATTGATGTTGTCAGTGTCGCTAACAGTAACCTTGTAAATGTTGTATTCAGACTTGTGGTAATGAGGCATAGCTTGCTTTCAACATTCTCTTGGCCAAGCTCTTCACACAAGCTGACAAGTTTGTAAGAAATGGGAACTGAGAAATGGCTCCCCCCCCCCCCCCCACCCATCCCCCCACGCCACTTGTTCTCAATCAGAAGAATGAATATTGTAATGTTAACCTCAGCCCTGACCAACCTCTAGTTTTTGACTAGAAGTCCAGGTAACACTGCAGTAATGTGGTAAATGTTGGCTGAGAGGTACAGCTGTGTGCCTATCAACCAGCAAGTCGTGTGTTTGACCCCTTACTGCCCCGGTCACCTCCCCACATGGAAGTCGCTTTGGATAAAAGCGTCTGCTAAATGTAATGTACTCGCCAGTGTGGCTGTAAGCAAAGCTGAATAACTGGTTTAACTGACGACATGAGCAGTGATGCTGCTAAAGCCATTGGTTTGCACTGTAACCAATTGTAAGTCTTAGGCATTTGTTATTGGGTCCTTTCCAAAATAAATACCATTCATGGTCTTAGCTTATCTACTTTTTTTTCATCAATCCTTACAGTGTAACCTGTTTCAGATTGACCAACGTATTTGGATTCCACAGATTTCTTTTTGAAATACTGTCCGCTGGGGACCCAAACTCATCTGGTGTGTCTGTCGTGCAGAGATGAGTTCAGTTGCCTGATCAGAACCCAAATGTTTTACCATCCCAAAGAATAAATTCCATTGTAAGCACTGCTGCAGCAGCCGCTGTTCCTATTGTTCATGATTTATCTGCACCTGCTCACAGAAGTTATATAATGCCGTTCTGTCACTATAACAATAGCAGTCAGCGTTGTTGCTCGTTCTCGTGCATCTTGGGCATCGGCCAAAACGGTGACATGACATACAGCAGACTGAATGTGATCGACCGGCATTATGTTGATAGATGAGGTAAGTGAAGTTACACTAACGCTATTTAAAAAAATGAAATAAAATCACTTATAAAAAGCTATATTTTCAGCTTGCTAATTTGCACATTAAAGGCAAGTGACTTTGAAGTAACTCATTGTCATGACTCCATTGTTCATGTAGTTGAGGTCATGTCCTTGTTGGGGAGCCAGAAAAAGAAAAGGGCAAGAATTAGAACCTACACAACCATTAGGTAAATTCATTACATGGTATACATCAGCAGAAATGTATGAAGTATAAGTGATCGAGATAAAAGGTAACAAACATCCACAGTATTGGAGATAAAATGCATCTTTCCATTAAAGGGCATGATTTGTAGGCCTGACTTTTTTTTTATTTTTTATGAATCAGAAACACTGCAGCTCATTTTGATGGATCAGATAGGACATTACTTTGATACATTAGCAAGCTAAGAGTCTAGATGGATTGGCTGACGTTATCAACTCTATTTGCTATTGTAATAAACCTTTCCTCTGGATAGACGTTAACATGCTTTGCAGTAATGTTCGCTTATCTGGTTGTTTATAACATCAGCTACTGTGACAAGCTTCTTTTAAAATGTATTTAAATTTTTATATTGTGGCTGTTGGGGAGCTGAACTTTTTTCAATTTTGGTTAAAAAAAAACACCCCGAGTCGTCTACACAAATCAGTGTGATCCAGCGGTATCCTGCACTTTGAATAACCGATTTGTCTTTTAGTCACACGACAGCTGATGGAAGGAAATCACCTGAGTTAATGATTAGATGAGTTATCTCCTGAGTGGCCTGTTATCAGCTCTACACTCATTCCTTCTGAAAACCAACATAATCTGACTGATAAAGCCACACGGTAATGCGTAGTCAACACATCACAATGTGGTGAACTTGGTCTACTGTAATGTTTGCCACAGACTTGGGACTGAATGATGGGATTTAATGAGTTGATCAACAGATAATGAATCTGCAATAGTTTTGATAGACTATGGAAAATTTTATTTATAATTAATAATTGATTCCAGCTGTACTTGGTGCAGATGGTTAGCCTTGCATGTTAAAGAACAAGGCTGGTGTCTATATTTAGTTTATAGTAAACCTTCACACATACTGTTTAAGCCCCTGAATTTTTGTTTTTTTCTCTAATAAATGATCAAGACCGCAATCAAAGCAATCATCATTTTTAAATAAAATTCTCAACTAATCTTTAATTTCAATTGTGTGGATGTGCTTTGATCCCACAACTGTTCCCAGATTTTGATGAAACATGTCTAAATCCTGATTGGTGCCTCCAAAGTACATAGGACCCTGCACCTTCAAAGCAGGGAGAGGAGCACCGACAAATCTGTCATTTAAAAACAAACTGTTCAGACTTTAGCAAAAACATTTTGTGATGAATGGAGAACCGCATTGAGAAAATATGTTTAGGGCCTTTTTTAAAGAATTACTTGTAATACGCATGTAATAACAAATACATGTTCGTGTGTTCCTGACAGTGGAAAAACGCAACAATCCCATAAGGCAGGTCTGCCAACCTTGAGAAACTTCCTTCTAAGCAACAGCCTCGAATTCCTTTGTCTTTTTTTTTTTTTACACCGTCGCTCTTTATTTGACTCGAGTTTATTCCAGGTTTACCTCTTCAGTCTCCACAAGGGAAACGCCTTTTGGAGCGAGTTCAAGCACGATGTTGGTCTCCCAATTGTAACCCTCATTTTTGAAAAAAAATAAAATAAAAATGCCCGTCATGTCTGTGCAGGTGGAGCGGTGCTGAGGAGCTCACGGAACAGGACCGCAGACATCATGGTGAACATCCCAGAATACTATGCAGGGAAAAATGTGCTGATCACTGGAGCAACTGGCTTCATGGGCAAGGTACAGCTGTAGTGTTTTGTTCTTCTCTTTGATAATATTTCAGGGTTTACAGTACGTTCTACAAAAGTTTCATCTGCATAGCAGGAAGAATAAAGATTGCCCTTTCAGCCACCACATTTCAACACTAATTGTATGCTGAATTGTGTGTATTATGCTGCGGACTTGAGGCATGCATAACATCATTCCTCAGTTTAACAGCACCAATCTGACTCCCTTTTCTAAATGTTAAATGTGGCCATATGGCAGTCCTTTTTACTGCCTCCCTCCCACCAAACACAGCAGCCATTGTCTGATTTTCATGTCTCTGAATCTTGTCTGTTCAGATATTGTGGAGGAAGAAGCATTCATAATTCATTTTTATTTACTTCTCTACTTGTGCAGTGGACAGAAGGAGGTTACAACTGGGGCTGAAAAATACACAATACAAATCGTAATAGTGATTATTTTGACAGATTGTGGTCATTTTCACTTTCACAAAAAAATCTTAAAATTTAGATTTTTGCTGGGTATTTAACAACATATTCAAGCAGCTCCTGCAATTTGCATGACCATATTGCAATTTCAATCAACAACCAACTCGCCATCAACTCAACAGTCAAGAAAGTAAAAGATAATTTTGTACCTCTCTGACTAACTTATTATTGTAAAGGTGCTGCTGGAGAAGCTGCTGAGGTCCTGCCCTGGAGTCAAAGTTGTCTATGTGATGGTCCGGTCAAAAGCTGGTCAGAGCCCTCAGGCCCGCATCGCTGACATGATCAACTGCAAGGTGAGAAGTGGGCTAAGAGGATGGGATGGCACCATCTGATGGGTGTTTGGATTAGGTGAGGGAGAAGCCTGTTGGACCAGCTCTGGGAGCTAGGTCATCTGGCGCATAGTGCGGTAGACATGTAACTTAACTTAACTTCATGTAACATGTAACTTAAAACAGGTTGCACCACACAAGCTGGTTGTTACATTAAGATACCATTTACTTTGTGGTCGAAGAGCCAGAGGAAATGATTCTGTTTTCACCTGTGACCTGTTCCTACAATAACTTTACGTCAAGTCTTTCATCCAGTGGCCAAGAGAGGGGAAGCCAGACTTATGTTGACGTTTATTATTCATGACCATCTTTATGTGACATAGCCATCCTCACCTTAGTGAAATACATCAAATCACAATAGAAGCAACTCAAAGAATGTTGAATTGAGTTGTATCATACGTTAGCTTGTAAAAGCACTTGATGATCTCTTAATGTCAGTCTGAGGTTAGTAGTGTCTTCTCCATATTTAAGATGCACTGGATGAAACATCACATTCTGTGAAAATGCTCTTATTACGGTTACATTATGGCGCAGGTAGAGTTTAAAAATAAACTAGTTACAACGTAGCAGTTTGTGATGACTTCCATTCAGCTGGTGCAACAGGCTGCTGATTTAAAGAGACAGTAGGTTGGCGACTGCATGTACAGTTTACTACGTACTGTAGCTTAGGCATCATTTTGACATTTCCCCATTCAGTTGTTTGAAAGATTGCAAGACGAGCAGCCAGGCTTCGCAGAGAAGATTGTAGCCGTGAACAGCAACCTCACACAGCCGGAGCTGGATCTGAGCAAAGAGGATCAGAGCGTCCTGGCCAACCACATCAACATCATTTTCCACTGTGCCGCTACGGTCCGATTTAATGAGCCACTCAAGTGAGTTGTTGAATTTCTTGGGAATAAAGTACAGTCTGAGGCACACAGCCTCCTGCCTGTTTACGCTCAGCTCTGTGCCAACAGTTTGTTAGGTTGGTGCAGAGATGCATGCCTTTTTGGGGGGGGATAAGGGCAAAAACCGGATCCTCTTGTACATGTAAACGTAGTCTGTTTCTCTTCCTCGTTTTGTACGATTGGTAAGTTTATGGTCTGTTGTGTTTACTTAGTCAAACAAATGCTAATTGGCCAGGGGAATGTGTAATTTCATGGGTGTTTGCTGGACTTGACATTGAAAGCACAATGGTGTTGACCGGTTGTGGCCATTGTTTGCAGTACACAGGGATACTTGACACCTGAGGCCTGTACTACGAAGCAAGTCTAACATAGCCAGGATCTCTTTATCTGGCTTCAGAGCCTAACAACCGCGATCACGCCAAGCGGTCAACTCGCTAAGTCAACCCAGGCTTTCCCCATCAAGCCGTGAGAGTTAGGGGCATATGAGCACTCACAAACATGACTGTACTGGCAGCAGAGCAGCATACTTTATTGACGAAGAGCAAACTATAATATCGGAGAAATATGAAGAAGTGAAGCGCATCATCTAGGCTAAAAGCCACACAGCTGCAGCTGCTGAACGCAGGAAAGACAGCTGGCAAGAATATCACTGACTGTGTGAATGTGCAAATTAATAGAGTATTAATATATTAATACATTGCTCTGTCAGTAGTATTCCATTAAATGAATGTGTATTCTTGCATGTATGACAATTGTAGCCTGATTCTTTCAGCTGCAACCCTGGCGGTGTTGAACAGACTTGGGAGCAAATAAAACATAACTTAGCAGTAAATATGCTTACATTCATACGTTATAAGTACATGGCTTTAGTGCTTCAGTCAGTCTCTGTTGTAGGACGATATCAGGATACAAAAGCATAATGACATTTCTTTATATCTCTCATATAAAAACGGCCCCTCTCACAAGCTCCACTTTTCTGTTGATGTCATTTTCAAACCAATTGATTGGTCGGTAGGCGGTGCTTTTGAACGAGTTGATCGGTTATCTTGAAAGTAACCTGCTCCGGAGCAGGTTAGGCGTGCAGCTTAAGTTAACATGGCGATTTACACTGATAAGTGAACCACCGTCGTAGTACTGGAAAGCTGGAGTTGCACCGGAAGTTACTTTGCTGACCACAAATCCTGCTTTGTAGTACAGGCCTCTGACCCAACCTTTTCTACAGGAAATTGGCAAATGTGGCAACGCTTACTGTGACAACAAGACTTGGGGGTGCTGCACACAGTCATTCCATGAAATAATGGTTCCACAGTGTAACTGTTTTGGTTTCTCTATAGCTAGATCAAACAATATACGTGTTGGGGAGCTTTGGGCAGGTGCTGGTAGACTTTAGTTTTTTCTTCTTGGGACAGAGCCAGGCAAACTGTATCCCAGCTCGAGACATAAGAACGGTATCTAACTAATTTCACATGTTTTGACTTTACTCACACCACAAAAGTAACTAAAGACAATGTTGTGGTGAAAATGACGTGATGGAACCAAAACGTGCACACTGTTGATCACTCCATTTGGTCTGTTAATTTCATCTTCTGAATATATGTCAGACTTGACCATCTGTTGCTATTCCCCCCCCCCCAGAGATGCAATGCAGCTGAATGTCCTGGCCACCCAGAAGATGATGACATTGGCCCACAAGATGAAGCACCTGGAGATCTTCATCCATATCTCCACAGCCTATGCCAACTGTGACCGAGAGCTCATAGAGGAAGTAGTGTACCCTGCCCCCGTAGACTACCGCAGACTCATTGATTCTCTGGAGTAAGTTGATCTGGACTGTTTCCAATGACTGCTACTGCACAGTCAACAAATGGTTGTGGAAATAGCTGATTGGAGGGCTTTGGTTATGTGTACTGATGTGGGGATGGTTATATTTTGTCAGTAATATAGAGTAGCATGGGATTATGCTTAAGGGTTTTTAAAAGGATTCTTAATTTCTTAGGAAGGTATTTTCAAGATTAATGTCAGTGATGCACTGACGTGCCAGAGTAAATGGCTGCTTAGTAGCACTAATGATGTAGAGGCTGCCAGTCCCAGCGGCTGAGCTAGATTAGTAAAGCATTAGAAGCCTGCATTGAGTAGAGATTAGTGGGATGATTCTGAGGGATTGTATGTATAGTTGTGTCAAGCTTTTGAGGGAACTTGGATGGAGAATTTTCTTTTTTTGGAGGGTCAACCAGACGCAGCTGAATGCAGAGTTGCTTGGTCTGGAGTGAAACTAGACGCCTCATGGACTAAAATGTCAGGTTCTTCCTGAGAAGAACATTAGTTTGGAGAAGCAGATGACAATGTTAGTCAACTGAAATATCTACTACTGAATGGGTTGCTATGATTTCCTGACAAGTGCCACCATTAAGTTGACATGATGTGGTTGAGTGAAATGTCAACTTAATATTGGATGGATTGTCATGAAATGTGGTAGACATTCTAGCCCCACTTAGGCTGAACCATAATAACTAGTGATCCCCTGATGTGTAGATCTGATACGATGCGGCGGTCTGATACGATCACAATACTTGGGTGCAGATTTGATATGTACTGCGATTCTTAAGTATTGTGATTGGATATTAAGATTTATTGGGATTCGTGTTTGCTTTAACACTAGCCCATGGGGAAAACGTTGAATCATACACTTGTCATGAGTCATATTTCCAAAAACAATGTGATGTCAGTCTTTGCTGTAACACATTATTCAGGTATGTCCGGATCAGTGTTGCCAACTCTCAGTAAATGTTCCTGCTTTTTTGTCCTCTGCCAATCATGTGCCTATAAACAGCATATAAAAGTGGTAAAGATAATATAATTTATTAATATATATATTTTGTTAATATATAATAATGGCACCCTGATAGCTGTACTGTGGCTTTCAAGAAAATAAATCGTAAGTTAAAAATCGCAATACTTAAATGCTTTGTATTGGTTCTGTAAGCGGTTAAGTAAATATAATAAATAATAAATAGAAGACTCATCTTGTCCTGTCGGTTGTTGTCTTGTTCGGTCCAGCTGGATGGATGAGGATCTGGTGTCTGCTCTGACTCCCAAGCTGATCGGGCAACGTCCCAACACCTACACCTTTACCAAAGCCTTGGCTGAGTATATGGTGCAGCAGGAGGCCGGAGACATCAACGTAGCCATCATCAGACCATCTATAATAGGAGCGAGCTGGAAAGAGCCTTTCCCAGTGAGTGATTCAAGCTATACGTTTTTGTTTTTTAGAGATAGTCACTATAGAATAGAAATAGTTTATTGTACCTCAGTTTGATTTTTGGATGCTGATTTTAAAATGTTCCGAGAAAAAGCAAAGCACCCTGCAGAAATACCAATCGCAGCTGTTTTCTGGGTTTGTCCTATTTTCAAAATGTGCCAATCCGCTGCATAATTCAGTAAGGAATTTCAATACATTATAAAAGTATTACAGGCAGAAATGTAATTTTTAGAACAAGGTCATGTTGAAGGTCATGTAGGTTAAGAAGCTGGTCGTGATTATGAGCAGAGAGGTAAAGTGAAGGAAGTAATTGTTTCATGAGATCAATAAATATTAAAAGATTTTCCCTTGACACTTAGAATACAAGTGGCACCACGTGTGCGATCGGTCCTGGCCGTTCCTTAGGACACAGTCCAGATCTCAATCACACTACTTCTGTGTCTTCTCTGAAAGCACTCTGCCTCTGTTGCTGCCAACACAGAGGCGTTCGGTGTAGTCGAGCAGAGACCGTGGTGGTGGCAGTAGGAATGTGGACTAAAAGAGATGGACACACCTTTTGCTCCCAGCCAGTCACTGTTGAAAGCAGAAAAACTGTTGCAGTTTTGTTTTAGGAAAGTCTGAGAAATTAGGTGACAGGCAGCTCCTGTCTGAATATCTGAGAGGGACTTTTCACAGTTTTCAGACTCAGAATCACTCACATAACAGTCTGTGTACATAAATAAGCCCACGCTGGACACGGGTCCTTAAATTCACATTTGTGGTGGAAATCTGTGTCAAAAAAGAAAAATCACTAAGATCCTTCTGTAAGTTTTATGTGCATTTTCAAATGGACTTCAAGCATACAGAGCTCTCCAAAGCAAAGAGCAGGAAATAAACAGCTCTTGTAGAATTGTTACATATAGATAATTAGTTTGTAGCTAATCCATTACTGTGAGCTTTCTCGCCTGGCCTGCAGGTTCCTGTTATTGATTACCTTTTTGTTTACCACAATAATAAGACGGGTCCAAATGAGTTTCAGCACAGAAATGGGCATTCTACTTTGATATCACCATGTCAGACTGGCTGCAAGATGATTGTAGTGATTTAATATGATAATTTAGGACTTTTTTTTCTCCTAAATTAAACTCCAGTTTTCATTTTGCCTTATACTTTGAACAGCAAATATATGTATTTAGTCAGAGTATGCCTATTTTCATTATTAAAAATACATTATTTATATACATGTACACACCCTGAAGCTATATATGTTTGCATCCAACATGATCCCTTACACTGATTAACCATTTAGTCTATAAAATATCCAGAAAAATACCATACCATCACAAGTAACCACAGGGTAAAGTATATTGACATAGCATTTTTCCCCTCTATATTTAATCTATTGGAGAGAAGAAAGCAGTTCCTTGCATTTAAGATATTCTAACCAGAAAAGGTTTGACGTTTTGATATGTTCAGCTAATGCTTTCCTCTGACTGCTCTTTCAGGGTTGGATTGATAACTTCAATGGACCCAGTGGAATGTTCATTGCAGTAAGTACTAAGAGAATAACTGTTTGATGGTCTATATATAGTAATGAGAGCCTCATTTTCATCCATTTTATTCCTTGTTGTCCATTTATGACATAAGTGGCATCAGGAAAGGTCATGTAAAAATGAAGCGGTCTAAACATAAACTGCTACATGCACAACTTATCAAACATATTACTCTCCGTTTACCCTTTTGATCGGCTGTTTGCATTATGTTGCGTGCAGCTGGAAAACAAGAATATAAACATATTAAAATATTTTGAATATGTCTTGTTGTTCGGAAGTGTTCTACAAAGAAATGGGCCTGACTGTGCCATTAGTCCAGCACTTTTTCTCTGCTGATATATTCTTATTGGTGATCTCATCATGTTGTAGTTGGCACCAGCCCGCTTTGGATCTTAATCTGAAGGCTAGGAAACTATCAGTTGCATTAATGGTGTTTCTTTGGCCTTCTCCAGGCTGGAAAGGGGATCCTACGCACGATGAGAGCGTCTAACGACGCTGTGGCTGACCTGGTCCCTGTGGACGTGGTCATCAACGCCACGCTGGCTGCAGCTTGGTACTCTGGATCACAGACCTTCAACAGGTTTGAGACGCACAAACACTTGATCATGTGTTTTCTCGCATCTTCTGGTCACTGTTGATTGTACTTTTTAAAGACAATTCAGCAGGTTTACTCCTAAAATCTCCCCTCCTTTTCTTACAGATCCAGAAACCTCCTGGTTTACAACTGCACAACCGGTGGAATCAACCCGTTCCACTGGGGGGATGTCGGTATGACGTCTTTTATCTTGCATAAACACAGCCCACGACAATGAAAGCTTATATGTTTAAACGTTGCATCTAATGACATGCCCTGATTGTAATCTGATCCGCTGCCTGCCACACCCAAACTCTTATGTTCACCTGCTTCTCGTGGATCCCGTTTGTCCTGGAGTTTTCTTGGACTGAATACCTCGTATAACGCACCGTTTGGAGGTGATTTATAGATATTTCCCAGAGGCATTTAACGAGCAAACTTCTTGTCCATTAGTGATACCACATACAGCAATGATTGATATTTACTCCTAAACTTAAAGATGTAGAAATATAGACCTACAGGTTGTTTTCAAATGTTATGGTTTGGCGTAAAACTCGACTTACTGGAAGTGCAGTGATTTGTTGCAAACACAACAGTTTTGAAGAACTGGTGCAGTTGTAAAAATAATTTTCATTATACACCATTAACTTCAGGGGGTGCATAACAGGAACACCTTACAGTCTAATGCTATTTAATTGCCAGTAAATACTGTTTGAGATTAGAAAAGTAAAGCCTAGTCTTTATGGATTTGTAGGTGTTTGAATTTCCATTTTTCAGATGACTTTAAAGGGGAACTCCATGGATTTTACACATCAGGCAGATCTTGAGTACTATTGCATTTGTGGAAAAGTTGTATAAAGCCTTTTGTGTGGCTCCAGAGAGTGATGTCAGTTTTTATTTTAAACTGTTATGGTAAGTGAATATCAAGTGTGCAGTGTTAAGTCGATGGAGTACTCTTAAGGATTTCTCGTCCATATTGTTCCTCCTTGACCATGGCAGCAGTAGTCGACAAAACAGCAGAAAAGTGGAAACTCGAACATCTACAATTCCGTGACAACTAGGCAAACTCCATCTCCTGAGGAAGATCGTGTGACGCAATCAAAAGGTCCAGAATAAGTTGGTGAAATAGTTTTTTCCAAATAACTTCTGCCTTTTGTGAAGCTCAAGTCATTTTTCTTTTTTTTTTGTGGAAACATTAGAATCTTTGACTTAACTCACTAGACATTTTAAGGTGCAGTTTTCTGGTAGTTGTATTGGGTGTGCATCATATTGTAATTATCTCGTGAGGTAGACAATGATAGTATTTTCTTTTCATACATTTGAACACTGAAATAAAATCTACTAGCATTTGGGTTAGCTGCAGTAAATGGAGGTAAAATACAATTAGTTTACCAGATGAGGTAATTTCATTCTCTTATCTGTTAAATTATGTTGACAAGTTTGAAAGATTAATTTCGCCCGCAGGATGAAGACATGAAAAGGGGAAAATGTATTTAACTGCTTATTGACGAATTGTGTTGAACAACCTTCTGTTTCTTAGAGTACCATGTAATATCCACATTCAAGAGGAACCCCCTTGAGCAGGCTTTCCGTCGGCCCAATGTTAATCTCACATCCAATCACCTAATCAATCAGTACTGGATCGCCGTGAGCCACAAGGCTCCGGCCTTCCTCTATGATTTGTACCTCAGGCTGATCGGACGAGAGCCCAGGTAAAGTCATCTTCGCCGATCTGAACGCGCCGCACCTCTGCTGTTGTTGTTGTTTTTTTAGTAACGCCAACCCCCCCCCCCCCTCCTCCTGCACACACACACACACACATCTCTGCTGCTTTAGTCATGTCACACTCTTTTAGTGAAGTAGCCTAACGTCGTAGCTGCAATGCTAATGTGTTTCATGGCACTTGTGTGGAGTTGAAGAATGTATAACCCAGCTGCTCTCTGATGGGTCCTACACTCTTGACTTCTTGCTACTTGCAATGTTAGTATTCTCAGTTGGGTTCCCAAAATGTCAGCACTAAGGTCATCTCAGTCCAGCTAATGAATAGACTAAGGTGGACTTCAGTCTGAAGATATCTTTGGGAACCAAACCTAGGTGTTTTGCCCTTTTTTTTAAATTTTTTTTAGAACCTCTGCTAGCGGCTGAATTGTCACAACAGTGAGTTCAGTGAACTGGATCGCTCGCCTTTAAAAAAAAATCCAAATACCTAAAGGTCTGCAACCCTTTAGATGTCATACTGCTAATGACAGGCTAGCAGGGGTCAAGCCATTACAAAGGGCCTCCATCTTGCATAGCTTTAGTAGGAGGAGGAAATGCACGTCCTCCTTCATCTCGTCCTCTCTGTGTCCTCCTTGTCCTGTCACATGTGTATCTCTCTCCTACAGAGTACTGTATAAACATGACCTTCAAGACCAATCCCTTAGAGCAGGCCTTCAGAAGGCCCAATGTCAATCTGCGCTCCAACCCCTTTACTAATCAGTACTGGACTACTGTCAGCCACACGCTGCCAGCCCTGCTCTATGACGGCTATCTCATGCTGATGGGCCACAAACCCCGGTAAGGTTGCTACTGCCCCCTGCCAGTCAGACCCTCACTTTCCCACAAACCCACCCTCTCCTACTGTTTGCTTTTTTTTTTTTTTTTTTTTTTTTTTTTTTTTTTTTGTTTGTGGTTTTTT